>JAOXYA010052027.1:0-12177 GCA_028565675.1 Sorex palustris | reverse complement strand
GTGGCGTACCCAATATGCCAAATACCAGTAACAATGATGGGTCTCATTCTCCTAACCCTGAAAGAGCCATGAATATGGCACTTTGTAAAATCTCAGGGTTAGGCCAAAGGAGATGTTATTGGTGCCTGCTTGAGGCAATCGATGAACAACAGGATTATTGTGATCGTGATTTATAATTTCTATAAATTCTCTGAATTTATACCTTAATTTTACAACATTTATTGGGTTAATTGATCAAAATACAACATTACTTTATCATTAAGCATATTCTGTTAAGGCCTCTTGATGTTATTAAAAACAATTCACATATTTTTGGCAATGACTTAAGTTTATGATTAGAATAAATAAATATAAATGATGCTCAACTACAAATAAATCTTTTAGTCCCAAATGGAGACTAAAGTTAACTTGTCTAGTAAACATCCTTTAGTTAAAAAAATACTATTTTGCTTTTTGTTTTAAAAAATGCAATTTTGATTTCATGTCTCTGTATATCCACAAAAACTATCACAGTGTTTTTATTTGTTTGGGGGTGACATCTGCCTGTGCTGTGCTCAGGGCTAACTCCTGGCTCTGTACTGAGGGTGATTTGTGACTTGAGGGAAACATATGGGATGCTGTGCATCAAACTTGGGTCAATTGTGTGCAAGGAAGAGTATTCCTGGCTATACTATCTCTCCAGGCCCTATTTTCACAGCATTGACATTATATATTAAAATTGCTTTTACATTTCATTTCAAATATTGTGTGTAATAGTTTATTTGCTTGTTAGATCTGCAATAGCAAAATATCACAGCGTTGATTAAATAATAGAAATCAAATTTAATTCTGGAGGCTATATCCTTCACTGGGTCGCCAGTGGATTCTGTTTCTTTGATTGATTCCTTTATGGCTTGTAAATAGCTACCTTCTTGTTGTAGCCTTATAAGACATGTAGATTTATACAAGTGACATAGGATGTATTGGAGTTTTTTCTCTGCTTACATGGACACCAGTTCTATTGTTTATAGCATGGTTTGACCATAGTTGCCTCCCTCAAAGCCCTCTCTCTAAAGAGTCACATATTATGGCTTTGAAAACTGCAGGACTCTAGGCACATAACAACTCCAAACCACTGCCTTTGAAATATTGACCAAAGTCCAGCTTGGCTTCACACATTATAAATCTGTATCCCTGGATGAACCTAAAGTCCCCGTTAAAATGCTTGGCTAAGAAAACTCAACCTTGTCAGGGTAATTTACTCTTTGTTCTAACCAATGCTGGAGGAGAGGCTGCTAAACTACCTTTCTAGACTATTTACTGAAAGAGTTTTACTATTGGGAATCAGTATTCCTGAATAATTCAGAAGTGTCAATTTCAAGAACCTGAGAATCATTCTTTTGAAATGAACAGAATAGGGCCAATGTCTTCCAATCTTTGTGGGTTTAGAATCTGACAAATGCCAACTCACAAACCCAGCTGACCAAATCAGTTACTCTTCCCAATCATCTGCAACATTTTCCACTTATTTGATTCTACCTCCATGTTGATACATTCTTTTTTAGAATGCCCAATCACTCTGCCTAAGTTGAAATAACACAGTGCCCTCCTCAACTGTCTGTAGTTACTGAGCAAAGTCCACTTTTATTGCTTTAACTAAAGGTCTGCCTCTATTTTTGAGTGTCAAAAATATGAATTTGGGGGACACACTGTGGCACCAAATCTCCTGACATTGTTCAGGAGACAATAATGAATGTAGAAGATCAAATGCAGGTTGACTATGTTTAAGGCAAGTGCCCTATCAACTGAATTGTTTATGCAATTCTTGTATTTACTTTTTTTAAAAGGTTGACTTCTCTTTATTTTATGTATACCAATTTAGGTACAATGAAAATATTTCATTGCTTAGCTATCAAAAGAATTTGGCCCTGTTCTCACTATCACAGGTTATTTAGTCATAGCCCAGGCAGATAAATCTAAAAGTGAAATTGCATAAAAGATACGGAGTAAGGAAAACTCTTAGTACATTCACTACAATGCCACTAAACAGATGCCTTTCTAAAAAATTTAGTCTTGAGTGGTCAAAATTTATTCTTCCTTGTAAAAATTTATATATATTTCACAATGTTCAATGAAAAATGCCATATATGAAAGAATACATGTCATTTCCTTTCATTTTTCTAAGATCTAAAAACTATCAAAGTTAATGGCATTTGAAGTTAAAGTAGATATTATATTTCATTTTTAATGTGATGAAATTTTCTCACTTATATTTTCTTTTATTTATAATCATAAAAAAGCTACCAGCATATGGAAATTGTATCTCATTTTTCACCCATAAAATAACAATAATCGTAATAAATAATTACAAAATTAAATTATAAATTAAATATTAGATTATGCCAAATGCATATTTATATATTTAAAGTATATTTATCAAATTAGTAAAAATTTTAATTTTAAGTGCCATTAGTTTTTATAAGCTTTTAAATGCAATTTTGTAGGAAATCAGGCAGAAGCTAATATTTAAACAGTCTGGCATAAATAGAAAAATTATAACTAGGTTATATGGGCTGAAAGACAAAAGCACGGAATCAGAACTGAAAAGTCTGAGCTAAACAATAAAAAAGGTAGCACTGTAGCACTGTTCTCTCTTTGTTCATAGATTTGCTCGAGCGGGTCCAGTACCGTGAAAATGTTGTTATTGTGTTTGGCATATCTAATTTGTCACGGGTCGCTTGCCAGGATTTGCTGTGCGGGCGAGATACTCTCAGTAGCTTGCCAGGCTCTCTGATCGGTGTGGAGGAATCCAGCCCGGGTCGGCTGGGCAGGCTGTGTTCAAGGCATTGCTGGTTGTGACACTCTCCCACCAACCTCCCCCCATCCAAAAAACCTCCAAAAGAAAAAGAAATTTAGTAAGTGGGAAACAAATGACTAAAGATAAAGGACTAGACTTTTTTCCTGGGCTTACCTGGGAGGTGGCGAGGATGGAGAGAGTACATGCAAAGGTTTCCTGGAACATTTGTGGAGAAAAAGGAAATTCTGGTGGTGATTGTGGTGTTGGTGGTGATTCTGTATACATAAAATTGTCATTAACAATATTCTAAATCAGAAACCTCTGTAAAAATAGGGGGAAAACATCAATGTCACTGTCACTGTCCTCCTGTTGTTCATCAATTTGCTCAAGTGGGCCCAGTAACGTCTCCATTGTGACAATTGTTACTGTGTTTGGCATATCGAATACATCACCAGTAGCTTGCCAGGCTCTCCCAGAGGGGCGGAGGAATCAAACTCGGGTCAGCCATGTTGGCCATGTGCAAGACTGTGCTATGACTTTGAAAATCTTCTAACTCAAACCCTTAATCAAGATGACTCAAAGGTAAAAACCTATAGCATAACTGTAAAAATACAATTATAAAATGTTTTAGTCATTTGCCACTTAACCTTACTCTCAAGGGATGTTGCCAAATAATCTTCATGCTTCTCTTTTCAATTCAAAAATTGATTTATCCATTGTTGACAGTTATTCATAGGGGTTGATTGGTATGGAACAGTAATTGGCAAGGGATAAGAATGTCCAAATCGAAATCCTTTACTCTGTTCAGACACGCCCTAAAGATGATAAATTGGACACTCAGAATCACTTGACCTTAATTACGATACACACATTAAGTCCAACGCAGAGCTTATTGGTTCCCTCTAGACCAACCTGCACATTTATTGGGACTTTTTCCCTTTTGCTAAATCAGAAACACCCCATTATTTTGTTGAGAGAGGGAGAGGCAAGAAGATAAATATGTCAGAGTGCACAGTCATTGCCTTACAGCCTTCTGCAGCAGCCTTGAGCAGGAAGAAGCAGGAAGGTACATTCAACATCACGTGAGAAGGGCCCTGCCTTCTTGCTAACCTCATCCCCATCTCCACCCATACTCCACCCTCTGCAATGATCTGGTTCCCTATCAACCAGAGGCTTGATTTGAGAAATGCTCAGTTAGACAAGTAGTTCTTTCTCTGCACTTAGAGAAGAAGAAAGATGAAGCCCCAACCCAACCCTGACACACACACACACACACACACACACACACACACACTCACACACACACACATGCACAATTAACAAAAAATTTCTTAACAGTAGCTTTCCTGCTTCTGTACTAAATGAACTCCATCTGCAGACCTTCCCTCACCAGTTCATCTCTTCAAAAGTGCAACTGTGCCCCCAAACTAATAAAAATCAATGCCCAGTATCCTTTAGCTCTAGAAGAATCCTGCTCCCTTAACGTCAACTTCTTTGGAGTTTTCTGGATCTTCCCCTCAGTCAATGAACCTCTGATACTCTGATTCAGTCCTAACGTCCTTGCCCCAAGAATGAACAAAACTTTTCTTGTGACTACCAGTAACTCCACTGTTAATATTTAAGCAAAGATTTTTGCTAAATATAGGGATAAATAAAATATGCATTGTAAATGTTTAAATATTAAGGTTGTCTTAGCACTGTTAGCACAGTAAGTACTGTCCTTCTGTTGTTCATCGATTTGCTCGAGCGGGCCCAGTAACATCTCCATTGTGAGACTTGTTGTTACTGTTTTTGGCATATCGAATACACCACAATGAGCTTACCAGGCTCTGCCGTGCCGGGGGAGGGGGGTACTCTCGGTAGCTTCCAGGGCTCTTCGAGAGGGGCAGAGGAATTGAACACAGGTTGGCTGCATACAAGGCAAATGCCCTACCTGCTGTGCTACCACTCCAGCCCAAGGTTGTCTTACATACCAAAACTGAAAATATCTTCACTTGAGCATTGAAATTTCGGTGGCGTATATCAGCCATCACATGAGCTGAATCACTTGGCTGTGTCTTCCTCTTGCCATCCCAACCTGTCAATATACATTTGCCTCAGAGTGATTTAGCTTTATTCCAGCTAAATCTGCACATTCTTCACCCAGAGCTCTTCCAGGGATTAGGGTCAATTGTAGTCTTTTGTTATATACATCCATTTGTAATTAATGAATGGAATAACTTGGTCCACCTGTGAGCTGTGAAAGATACCGGTGTTGTTTCCCTCAGATGTAACAGTGGAGTGACCAGAGTAGGCTGCATCTTTACTGGAGTAACAAATGCCAAAATGCTGACTAAAACATATCATTCAAAGCTCTCTGTGGGTCTAGGACTTATCAACTAGTGTCCTCCAGGTACTCTCTTCAGTGAGATTCAGTATAATTTCTTTTGCTATGGTGGTGGTGATGTTTTTCTTATTCTCAACGCCGGGGTTCCAAGAAGGAAGACCGTGACATTTGGACAAGGCATTTTCTCTTTTTTATCACAGAAATGTCACATGCACAGAGAAGTTTCTGGGTTGTTTTTTTAGTCAAATCTAGACAATTAAACAGAAATAAAGTTGTTCTACATTTAGGAAAAAATAAAAGAATAAAGATTTATTTACTAGCGTGAATTTAGTCATTTTCAATGAATAATTAAATATCTCCATAAAACTCTGAGTTTAACAAACTTGAGATGTAGGCAGGGAACCATGAGACAAGCATGAATTTATAAGCCCTCCCAACTCATCTGCTTTCCCAATTCTAGCTTCTGCCTGATCACCCAAATTAAAAAGTAACTGGGATGAGGAAGAAAGTAAAGTCTGGGAGTGGGAGTTAAAGCTCCTCTGAGTGAGAGATTAGCAAAGTCACCAGGAAGGATTGCACTGTAGCACTGTAGCACTGTCCTCCCATTGTTCATGGATTTGCTCGAGCAGGTCCAGTAACGTTGTGAGATTTGGTGTTACTGTGTTTAGCATATCGAATACATATGTTACACAGGTAACTCGCCAGGTTTTGCTGGGTGGGCTAGATACTCTCAGTACCTTGCTGGAATCTCCAAAAGGGGCAGAGGAATCAAACTCGGGTCGGCTGGTCTTGCAAGGTAAATGCCCTACCCGCTGTGCTATGGCTCCAGCCCCAGGAAGGATTTAAAAAAAAAAAAAAGCAGTTCCTGTGACGAGTTTGTCAATTCAATATGAAAGATATCTCATTAACAGTGATATTTTTCAATGTCTGTCTGTAAGAGACTTAAGTTTCTTTTTCATGTATATTTTCTTTCCTTTCTGTCATTTTATTCCAATTCACTTTGCTTTATAATATTGCATAAATTAAATATGAATAGGGAAGCTTTCCAAAAAACATATTTCAATGCATTGCTAATAAAATATACCTTTTGCTACCTTTTTTGGAAAGTAATCAGAGACTATTACATTTAAATGTTATGGGCCAAAGACACAGCTCAATGGCCAAAGCTCATGCTTTGCATTCAAAACACCAGAGTTCTATTCCAACCACTTAACAGTCCCTGAGCACATCAACCACCAAGCACAGAGCCAAGTAGCCCCTAAGTACTGCCAAGTACTGCCAAGTATGCCTGAAAAAAAAGTACAACCACTGCTTCATCCAGAAAGCTTATTGCTAGAAATCTATCATTCCGTAACACACTACTGATATGTAAAGATACACAGAAAAGTCTTTTCAAAGAGAAATTGCAAAGAATTGGAAAAAGTT
The DNA here is from genome assembly GCA_028565675.1 of Sorex palustris. Classification (NCBI taxonomy): domain Eukaryota; kingdom Metazoa; phylum Chordata; class Mammalia; order Eulipotyphla; family Soricidae; genus Sorex; species Sorex palustris. The sequence continues at coordinate 5,650 of JAOXYA010052027.1, read as the reverse complement.
GTATCATTAGATTTAGGTGGCTTATGAGAGGTTGATTCATCCACTAGGAAATAGTATGCCAACCCAAAATGAATAGTAGCTATAGTGGAGCTATCCCAAGTGACATGAGAGAATTTTTGCAGGATAATAAGAAATACATCACGGGTATCTTGCTGTGCGGGCGAGATACTCTCGATAGCTTGTCGAACTCTCTGAGAGGGGCAGAGGAATCGAACTCGGGTCGGCCATATTGGCTGTATGCAAGGCAAACACCCTACTGCTGTGCTATCGCTCTAGCCCAATAAGAAATAATACTTAGAAAAATTTATATTTCATGTACTTCTTTCAGAAAGCCATGACCAAACTTAGCCCTTTGTATATCTATGAAGACTGTCATCTAATAAGACATGTTATATAAAGGATGTGGGATTTTATTGTTTGAAATTTTTTCCTGTGGATTCAGGTACAACTTTCAGGAAGAATATGTCTGTCATTTACTTCATGGACTGCAACCTGAATTTGAACCCGGGCACCGCATAGGTTCCCTGAGCATTGCTGTTCGTAGTCTTAGGGTCTCTGAACATCCCTGGATTGCTCTGGTGTGTCCCCAGAACTTCTGAGGAGCAGTCCCCCATACCAGTTTAAGCAATGAACCATTGACCCAATTGGCAGAGTACTTCTAGGAGTAGCCCCAAACTACTGAGCACTGCCAGGGAGCCCTCCCCGCACACCCAAAACATTAGTTTTCACCTATCTCTGTACAGTTCACATTAGCTGATTCTTCTTTTAAATATTTATGAACCTGAGCATATTATTGGAGGGATGATGACTTTGCAGTTTATAATTTGCATTCATGAGTCAGACATTATTACACCATAAACCTTCACCATCACTCTTTAAGGTAGAAATTATTATCCACATTTTACAGGAAAATCCAGGGCTTAGCAAAATGCTGCCAGGGACATGAGACCCAAATAAGTCAATGAAACTTCATACTTACTTTAAGAGAAGAATTTTCCCATATGATATGTACGCCAATATTAAGTAATTAATGACCCTGTCATGTAATTAAAAGATACGTAGATAAAAACACAACAAAAATTACCCAAAATATGATTTAAATCTTTGAATCTGGAATTAAAGATTTGAGTCCAATTTTTTACACGACAATAACTATGTTATTTTTAAAAGTTATTTCATTTCTTCAATTTTAATTTTACATTAACACTTTACAGAATACTACCTAAAATAGTTTTACAGATAATTGAATGAAAAATGATGTGCATCTGGAGCCTACACACTCCATAAATGCTGTAAATTATTATCTTTAATTATTATTACCAAAAGACAAATGTAGTAGTAATATAAATACATGATCAAAATGTTTGTATTTTTAAGGTCAGAATGTATATATAATGCTAAGATAAATATATTGTACAAACTAATGAAACATGGAGATATTAGTTTTAGTTTCTTCCCTTAGTGTCTGCATTTGGTGTCAATGAAAATGATTTTATTAATTTTTCTTTATTTTATTAGTTGTAGTTATAAGTAAAATGCCCTTCCTTCTCTTCCAACTCTAAGCGCCTGAAAAAAAAATTACTGGATTTTTTATCATGGTAATCTATTCTCAGAAGTTTTTTTTAAAAAAATGTATCTCTAGGTAGGTATTTTAATTTCTGAATAATTTACTTTTTATTTCTAAAATGCTTATTTTCACTCCCCTGTCATTATTTTCTCTTTTTATTTTTCTGTTACAAGGCATTGAGCCCAGGTCCTCAGGTATGTCCTCTACTGTGGAGTCACATGTTTTAACCAATCTCATTGTTTTTTGAGGCAATATTCCTATTCCTAAAGAGAAATGAAAAAAAGTCCGTATTGTTTTCCAAAAAGGCTTGACCAGTCAGCATTCTCAACCATCAGTGAAGGAGAATCCCTTTCCCCCCCATCTCCGCCAAAACCAGTTGCTTTTGTTTTTGGATGTGTGCCAATCTCTGTGGTGTGAGATGATATCTCATTGTTGATTGATCTGCATCTCCCTGATTATTAGTGATAAAAAGCATTTTTTTCATGTGCCTTCTGGTCATTCAAATTCCAACTGCATTTACTGTTAGAAAAGATGAAGTCATGAAATTTACATACAAGTGGTACTATATGGAAGGTAACATGTTAAGTGAAATGAGTCAGAAAGAGAGGGACAGACATAGAAAGATAGCATTCATCTGGGGAATATAAAGTAACAAAATAGCAGACTAACACCCAAGAATTGATGAGATAAGTACCAGAAGGTTCACTCAATGGTTTGAAGGCCAGCCACACATGCTAAGGGAAAAGGCAGCTCAGATGGAGAAGGTAACACCAAATAAAGTTTGTTGAGAAGATCCTTCCAGGATGAGAGATGCATGCTGAAAGTAGACTATAGACCGAACATGATTGCCACTCAAAGCCTCTTTTGCAAACCTCAGCACCCAAAACTAGAGAGAGAACAAAAGGTAATGCCCTACCATAGAGGCGGAATGGGATGGGGGGTTGGGGGGTTGGAGGGATAGTGAGATCACTGGTGGTGGAGAAAGGGCACTGGTGGAGGGATGGGTACTCGATCATTGTATAACTGAAACCCAAGTACAAAAACTTGTAAGTCTACAACTGTACCTCATGGTGTTTCACTAATAAAAATTAAAAAATAAAATAAAAATAAAACTTTTAGTAAATGAGACTGGAGAAATGAAAAAAAAAAGTAACTTGATCAAAATAGGCTCTTTAAGATATTCTACACAATAAAACTCAACAATGACAAAAAATTAAAATAAAATGAATAAAATGACTGGGAATTAATGTTGTAAAAAAGAAGACTACACAAAGGGAAAAACATAACACTAGAAAAATGCTAATTATTGGCTAAACTAAAATAATATAGTTTAAATTCCACAATCAAGGAAGAGTGTATAGTCCAATCCCAAAGATATTAGATTTAGTTTATGATGCAATCTGCTTTCACAAAATAGAATGTAAACCAGTTACAAAACAAAACAAAATCAGTTATCTGATCAGATAACAATACAAATTAATTTTAATAGTTAGCCATTTGAGGCAAGCTTGTTAAATGGCTTGCGGTGATACTCCTTTATTATTATTTCTTTATTATTTCCATAGATAACATCTATGGAAAGCAGTTACAACTCTGACTGGACAAATGTAAGGAAAGATGGTGAGATTGTTAAAAGTAGAAGGTTGGAGGGGAAACTTGTGATTGTGGAACCAGATTCACTCATAAGTGTGGAACGATAAACTTAGGGATTCTGAGGAGAGAGTGTGGAGCTCAGATATAAACCTTGAGAAAGAAGCACTGCCTGCCCGTTAATGATGCTGTAGGAGTCACTCACAGAAGTTCTTTGTTGGAGGTGGAGTACAGAATTCTGAGGAGATTACTTGATCATCTAATGTTGCCATCTTTCATAGGGTCACAGAAAGGCTGATTTGGGATTTTAAAACAACTGGACCCTACCATGGACTGTTACTGTTCAGAATTTAAGTATTGCCAGGATCATATACATTAAATGGAAGTCCCTTCTTTCTTCACTGACTACTAGTTTTTTTCTGCTTTTTTTTTCTATAGCTGACTCTAGCTTCCCAAAAGATCCCTGCATAGATCAATTTATCTCTAGATTGAAGAGCAAGGATCTACTGCCAATTATGTTTTGTGCTCTTAAGATTTAGAATCACTATATACAAAAACAAGGGACTCAGACAGTGAATAGGTAGGTGGGCAGGTAGCTAGGCAGGTATATGATTGATGACTGAGGTCCATAAAGATACACACTTTGTTTTATATCTCCATTTCTATTAGAATAATACCTAATTACAACTGATCATCAAGATAATCACTAAATGGATGAATGTATTGCCCCCCAAAAATGTTTAGAGGGAATTGAGGCTCTACCCAATAGTACTCAGGGGCAATGCCTGGCTTTGTGCTCAGGATTACTACCTGGCAATGCTTGTGGAACCAGGTCCAGCGCTGGGGATTGAAATGGGGCCACAGACAGCACGCGAAGCCAGCACCTTCTTTTCTATACTCTCTCTGATCTTGCTCACACATATTTGAATTCAGTTTGTTTCTTTTAATTTTATATAACAAACTTTCCTTAATGTCATTCTAATTTTTCTAAGATTTTAATCCCCAAATTGAATAGATATAACATAATTTAATCTCTTGGTGAGGTGCATAAAATGTCAAATGTATTTTTTTTTATAATTGAACCCTAAGGGTTTTCCTATCTATATATAATGCATAACATCTCAATAGTTATCTATGGGTTTTAGTTATTAAAATAAAACTTCTGGAGGTAAGAAAGATAGTTTAGACTATAGCACTGTAGCACTGTCCTCCCTTTGTTCATCAGCTCACTAGAGCAGGCACCAGTAACGTCTCACAACAAATTGTGAGACTTGTACTGTGGCACGGGGAGCTTGCCAGGGTTTGCCATGCAAGCGAGATTCTCTCGATAGCTTGCCGGGCTCTCTGAGAGGGGCGGAGGAATCAAATGCGGTTGTCTGCATGCAAAGCAAACGCTGTACCCACTGTACTATCGCTCCAGCCTGATAGTAATGACATTAAGGTGTAAATCCTGGTTTGATTCCTACCATTACATGGTCCCTGGAACACTGTCAGGTGCAGCTCTGGAGGCCTGGAGCATAGCTGTTGACTATAGCTAGGCTCTAGGTGAAACTCTGGAGGTCTGGAGTATAGCTTTTGAGTATAGCTATGCTCTAGGTGAAGCTCTGGAGGATTGGAATATGACTTTTGAGTATATAGCTCGGAGACTCCCAAGCTCCTCAGGTTCACCCAGAAAAACCCCAGTAGTACAAGGCCCAAGAAGTAAATTATCTTTGGACCCTCACAGTGTAGATTTGATTTGCCAAGAAATGCTGAACATGTGTACCCCCCTGAACATCACTTGGGAGTTTCCCCTCCTCAAAATGAAGTGTAGCCTCTAGATCAAAGGAAGAAACACTACACAACCCCAAGTACAAATCTTTGTGCTAATACATTGCATCTATGCTACTTAACAGTAAATGTTATGTTATGTATCTAAAGATGACATTAAATTTATGTGATAGATATCAGCTAATTAACATACAAAATAACCATTAGTTTAAAGTTCTTCTTAGGTGAGATGAATACCATGTAGTCTAAGGGGTTAACTAACAGCTTACAGTTGAGATAATTCTTGGTGGTGCTTAAGGGACCATGTGGTACCTCTGAAATTTAAAGCATGCTCACTAGCAATTTGAGTTTTCATCCTGGACCCAGTTTATGTTCTTTTCAAACTATGGTTTATGAGTTCAGCTAATGCTGTCTTCATTCATTGATATTTTCTTTGTGATATTGGACATTCAAATTAATTCACTACTCTAACATTTTCTCTGTAATGGGCTGCTTTAAATTAAACTAGTTAACATATCTAAATTAAGCTAGTTAACATATTTTAATTTAACTAGTTAAAATATGTTATTTTAACATAAATTATATAATTATAATCATATATAAAATTATATAATCATAACATAAATATGTGATAAAATTAATAATCATACCAAAAGCAGACAGAGACAACACAAAGAAAGAGAACTACAGGCCGATATCCCTGATGAACACAGATGCAAAGAT
>JAOXYA010051997.1:0-12177 GCA_028565675.1 Sorex palustris | reverse complement strand
GGAGGGAGGGAAGGAAGGAAGGAAGGAAGGAAGGAAGGAAGGAAGGAAGGAAGGAAGGAAGGAAGGAAGGAAGAAAAAGATTTAAGAAAGGAAAGGAAAAGAAAAAGAAAATTACTTACTGGAGAAAGCTCTCCAAAGCAGAGCCCCTGCCCCCCAGGGAGCCTCTTGCGCCCCCTCCACCCCCCCGATGGAGGGCAGAGCTCCTGCAGGGAGGGACGGGACAGGGTTTTGTTTGGCCCTGATCGGGGGTGCAAATGTCTGCTCCTTTGAACCACGTAAGTATGTAACTCAAACCATCTTCCAGGCGCTTTCTGCACCATTAATCTGAAAAGGGGGCAGCGATCCTGGGCACACGTCTTGTGAGAAGAACTCAGGAGGAAGGAACAGGCTCCTTGAGAGGATCCCACCGAGGGCCTTGACTCCTGCCCTTCAACCAAGGAACAAAACGGGGTGGTCGGGGCGAGACCGGGATCCTCGAGGCAGACCACTCCGCTCTCTCGAGAGCCCGCTCGTCACCTTGCAGCTGTCGGTGCAGCCGCGGGTGCCTCCGGAGCTCCTGCGGCTGATGGAGCCGGGGCCTCTCCCTGCAGGGCTGTAATGAGGCCCGGATGAGATCAGCCTCACAAGGCACCTGGCACCGCGCCCGGCGGCAGAAGCGTCTGTAAACACCACCAGGTAGACTCGAAACTTGCTGAGCCCCAGCTTGGCAGCTCCTCCCGGAGTCCAGCCAGCCGGCCCGGCGGATGGGTGGGGGTGCGTGGCCCAGGAAAGAAAAAGCTCTCACTTGCCTTCTTAAACCAAGACAGAGTTCAGACTTCCGGCGGAGTTCAGAAAGCGTTTGCCTGACAGCAAAGGGATCCATCCACAGCTGCCTTCAGAAACAAAGTGCGGCTGGAGAGAGGGTCCAGGAGGGAAGGCGGGTCCCGGTTGGGGCCCTCGGTGGCACATTGGGTCCTTGGAGCCCCACCAGGGGTCACTCCTGAGCACAGAGCCCGGAGCAGCCCCTAATGAGGATGGAGGGAAGGAAGGAAGGACAGTAAAAAAGAACTGGAAGGCAAAGCGAGATAGTACAGCAGGTAGGGCCCTGCTTCCCTTGCACACCGCCCACCCGGCTCACTCCCTGGCACCCCATATGGTCCCCGAGCACCACGCCAGGAGTATTTCCTGAGTGCAGAGCCAGGAGTAAACCCTGAGTATCACCAGGTGTAGCCCCAAAACCAAAAAAAAAATTTTTTTTTTTAAAGAAGGGAAGGAAAGAAGGGAGGAAAGAAGGAAGCATTACAAAGGGCAAAATGCTCTCCAACTATTAACTCTAGAACATTATGGCGAAGAAAGAAAAGAGTTTTCTGAGATTTTCGAGGAGACCCGGCTATAAGAGAAATGCAGAGAATTAGGTTTTTTGTTTTTGTTTTTTACCAAGTGCATGTACTTGTGCCGTGATGCTCTGTGGGATTTTTTCACAGAGAGACACAGAGAAAACGTGTGGAGTCATGCAGTGTGTGTGTGTGTGTGTGTGTGTGTGTGTGTGTGTGTGTGTCTATCTGTTGCGCTGATCAGTGAAGCTTTGAAGGAGGGGAGCTTTCCAATTCACAGGCTTTGTTCTCAGCAGGGCCCAGCCAAGCTCCTCCCTGCTGTCTTACAGAGTTCAGGACCCCAGGTGGAAACAGGGTCCCAGGCACCTTGTTAAATACCCAGCAAGCAAAATTCTTTCTTTGAATGGACTCAGCTCCCATCAGAGCCTTGACACTCTCCTCACCAGTCTCTGCAGTTCTGACCCAGCACCTTCACCCAGAATTCTGCATGTATGTTCTAACAAGCCAGCAGCCCACCACAGTGTGAACGTATATGAAATGAAACCAATAGACTGTATTTCTTCCCCTTTCCTAAAGTTTTGGGAGGTCACATCACAGGAGCGCGGATGGGCAGGAGGCCAAGCGGGGAAGCCGGGAGGGAGCTGGTGGAGTTAATATTCCCCCCTTGGGGTTTAGTGAGACTTTCTCGTTTTTCTCCTCTCGTTTAAGAGAATTTGTCATCAGTGTGGTGGGATGAAATAGGATTTCCGTTTTGTTCAGTGCACCTCAACCTGATTGATTTTATTTTAGTTTTGGTTTGGGGGCCACACTCGGTGGTGCTCAGGGCTTATCCCTAGCCCTGTGTTCGGGGCTCAATCCTGGTGGTAATTTAGGGGACTCTATGGGGTCCCGGGGATTGAAGGCAGGTGGGATGCAGGCAAAGCAAATGCCCTACCTGTTGTACTCTCTCTTCAGCCCTCATTGTACTTTATCTTAAGAGGTCATCTTAATGCTTGTCTAGAGCAGATGAATTCCTGTCACAACAGGCTGGTATCTGATGACCACTTTATGATGGCATCAAGTGCTGAGAGCAGGCAGAGCAAAAGAAAGTTTGATTTATCCTTTTTTATTTTATGCCATAACAACAGTGGAATTTTTTTTTAGTTTTTATATATTTTTATTTCTTTGGGGGATACACCCAGCACTGCTCAGGCCCCACTCGTGACTCAGTGCTCAGGCATTGTTTCTGGGGCTAGAGCCCAGACCTCCGCATGGAATATGTGCATGCTGAATTACCTCTCTGGCCCAGACAATGCGATTGTTCTATATCACATGAATTTAAAATGCTGGTGTAGAAACCAGTCTTTTGAACCGAGAAGTTTATCTAACTCTTGTGGTCAACATAGGTGGTACTGGGGAGCTTCTGGGGTCTCTAGGAGAGCCAGGATTGCATTTAGGTAGACTATTGCCCTAATCAGTGCTAATACCATGCACATGCCCACCCCTAACCCTCGTGGGATAGCTGCTGTGCGTCAATGTTTTTTTGTTTACTAACAAAGTAAAAAATCTTCAAACTCCTGACTCCCACAGAATCAAAGTGGGTAGGGCGTTTGCCTTGCACATGGCCAACCGGGTTCGATTCCCAGCATCCCCTATGGCCCCCAGAGCACCACTAGGAGTGATTTCTGAGTGGAGAGCCAGGAGTAACCCCAGAGCATTGCTGGGTGTGACCCCAAAAGTGACCCCCCCAAAATCTTCAAACTCCACTGCACCGCTGTGGGCAGTGCTCTGGGAGGTGCTGGCCCGAACTTCCTGTTTTGAAGCTTCTGTGCTTAGTGAGAAGGTGGCTGGGTCATTCATCTGAGAACTGGGTCCCATTTGGGAATTTTCCCTCCTGTTCTAACATTATTCTGCAGCATCCAACTGCCTTCCAGGCTCTCGCCCATACTTCTCTCCTCTCCCAGTGTGGAGCTTCTGTTTCTCTCTGACATGACCCCATCCCTCTGTGGCCCTGATCTAAGGAAAGCAGCTTTGGTAGGCAGAATCAAGCCACCATCTTTGGGGAAAACTAAAGGATGAATGAAGGATAAGAGGGTCGAGGAGTAATGCTGCCTCTTTTCTAGAACTGAGGGATACTGGAAACATCCATCCTCAGCTTCAAAGTCACAGCCCAGAGACTGGCTCTTTCTTTGATTCTCAGCTCTGAGAAATTTGTCCGATGCCCTACTCAGATCCTTCTAGACCCTTCTCCTGCCTCGGAACTCCCTACTTGCAGATCACTGAGATCTTTCATTTGTTTGTGGGCCACACCTGGTAGTGTTCAGGGCTTTACCCTTGACTCTACACTCAGGGATCACTCTGGTGGGCTCGGGGACCTTCAGTGAGACCGTTGCTGTTATCTCTTCATTGCTTTGGGGACCATTTCCCAGGATGTGAGCTAATTTCGCATTCATTATATTTTTCTTCTTATAGAGTCTGGTAATTGGGATGCCCCTTAGTCTCAAAAGTGTGCTATTTTCATAGCACCGTATTGCTACAAACACATTTGTTTGACTGCCAGGGATGGATGCTTTCTGAGCTCTTGTTGCCAGCCTCTAAGCAGTTGTTAATAATCTGGTATTGACTAACCACTTTGCAGAGACTCAGAGGCTGGATGAGAAAGTGGTTCACAAATAGGGGCTTTTTGTGTCCTTGGGCTCCTTAGTTGTGAGCAAAAGGAATTAAATCTGTTCACTTTGGGGTTTGCCTTGTGCACAGGTTATCTGGGTTGGATTTCTGGTCACACCTGCAGGAGTGAGCCCTGAACACCACTGGCTGCGCCCTGAAAACAAAGAAACAAATCTGGCTATTTTAAACAACAATGAAAAAGGAATTTCTTTTAAAAATTGTTTTTACTGATTTCTTTAAAATTTTTTTTATTGACTGAAGTACTGTGAGTTACAATACGGTACTTGGTGGTTTTATTTGTACACAATCCCAACACCATGTACATCAACAGAGTACTTTCTTTTCTCCCCCAGTATCCTCCTTTTCACCCCCACCCCTATTTCCCCCCAAACTCAGTTCTGTGGAGAAACTCTCCCGTTCTGTTGCTTTGACCCTGTGTTGCTTTTTTGCTGTATATTTTTTTCTTTTTGGGTCATCCCTGGCAACGCAGAGGGATTACCTCCTGGCTTTGCACTCAGGAATTATCCCTGGCGGTGCTCAGGGGACCATATGGGATGCTGGGAATAGAACCCAGGTTTGCCGTGTGCAAGGCAAATGCCCTACCTGCTGTACTCTTGCTCCAGCCCCTATATGCAACATCTTGACCCATTCATCCATAGTTAGGCTTTTGGGTTGTTTCCATATCTTGGCTATTGTACTAAGCCTTGTGATGAACATATGTGTGCATATATCCTTTTGAATTAATGTTTCTATGTTTTGGAGATAGATGTAAAGAACTGGTATCACAGGGTCATATGGGATTTCTATTACTATTTTTTTGTTGTTGTTTTTGGGCCACACTCGGTGATGCTCTCCTAGCTCTGCACTCAGGAATCACTCCTGTTGGTGCTCGAGGGAATCATATGGGATCCTGGGGATTGAACCTGGGTCGGCTGCATGCAAGGTAAATGCCTTACCCGCTGTACTATCACTCCAGCCCCTCTGTTACTAATTCTTTAAGAAGTTGCTTTCCATAGAGGTTGAGCCAGACAATGTTCCTACCAACAGCAAATTAAGATTCTTTTCTCAGGACAACCTGACCAGCAATGGTTGCTTCCAGATTTTTTATATATGCCATTCTCACTAGTATGAGATGATACCTCAGTGTTGTTTTGATCTGTATCTCCCCAATTATAAGTGATGATGCACTGTAGCACTGTCCTCCCATTGTTCATCGATTTGCTCGAGTGGGCCCAGTAACATTGTGAGACTTGTTACTGTGTTTGGCACGTCGAATACATCACGGGGAGCTTGCCAGGCTTTGCCGTGCGGGCGAGATACTCTCGGTAGCTCGCCGGGCTCTCCGAGAGGGGCAGAGGAATCGAACTTGCGTTGCCGGGCCAGCCGCGTGCAAGGCAAACGCCCTACCTGCTGTGCTATCGCTCCAGCCCTTCCATAACTCATGGGGTATTTTTTGTTTGTTTTGATTTTAGGGGTCACACCCGGTGGTACTCATGACTTACTCCGAGCTCTGTGCTCGGGGATCATTCCTGGCAGGGCCCAGGGGACCTGGGATGGGATGCTGGGGATGGAACTCAGGCCTGCTGCATACAAAGCGAACACCCTCCCTGCTGTACTTTTGCTCCGGCTCCTCCATCCATAATTCACATTCTTAGCATCATTCCTAAGTAACTACTGCCAAACCCACGGCCACGAACATGGACCCGTGTTTCCTCCTAGAGAAGTTCTAAAGTCTTAGCTCCTCTGTTTGAGGTCCTAAAATATTCTGAATGGACTTTGTGTACGGTGAGATATGTGTGTGTGCACGTGTGTGTGGTCTCAATCCTTTACACACCGAAATTCCACGCTCCCAGCACTTGGGGAAAAGGCCACACTCCCACACTTGAATCATCTTGGCTTTCTAGCTGAAAACCAACTGCTCCGAAGTTCCGGGGCAGCCAGTCTCGTTCTAGTACCCTGCACCATCTCCTTGAGACTCAGCCACGTGTGCAGGGAATTGTGCCTTTTCCCTGCAGCCCAGGAGTTGGTCCAGTGAATGCAACGGGAGCTGCCAGGGCTCTAACCCGCCCGTGTGCTGGCCACTGAGCGGCCCCACACAGAGGCTTGGGCACTCGGCTCTCCCCAGGGACCAGCTGGCTCTTTTCAGGGCTGCTCCTTGACTCTTGATTTGGGCTTTCTGCTGCTTACACTCTCTTCTGGACAAGTGCAGGCTTTCCTCCCCCGGGAAATGCAGTTTCACAACGCTGCTGAGTTCTCGGCAGCCTCAGAAAGCATGCCAGTGGACGGAACGGGTTTTCCTGCCGATGGGCACAGAGGCGCCAGGGGAAGGCCTGATCCTGTTTGCGAGGTGTTCAGGGTCGCATTTCTGTGCCCTCCTTTCTGTGTTCAGGCCCTGATTAGAGAACTGAAAAGGTTCATCGTGAAAGGGCCTGGAGCAGGACAGCTCGGTGAAGGGACGGTCTCCAAGGGCCACTAATTGGAGATAAATCATACCTCGTGGAAACTGAGGACATTTAATTAAGAAAAAGAAAAGGCTTGTTGGACATAATTGTCTTCAAGCCACTGAGAAGCTCCTCAGAACAGGCCAGTCCTGGGAAGAGACCTCGTGGCCCAGGGTCTACCACAAAAGCCCACGAATAAAAGCACCAGGAAAAGAGCTCAGGGGCAGGGTCGTGGCTGTCGCGCTCATTTGTGTCTGCACAGCCTGACACAGAGAGGGCAACCGGAAACAGCCCTTGCCGGTGAAAATGGACACGCGGGCACGACTGGAAGTGGTTCCGCACTCCAGAGTCCAACTCCAGGAGCTCCCGTTAACTGCGAAAACTGAAAATACTTTCATTTTTATTTGCATGTTCTGAAACTTCACCACCTTTCCTGTGTGAAACAAGATGCTGCGCATGGGAGGTCACGGCACTGGCCGCACGGGCTCTCCAGCGGGCAGGCGGACAATCTGGGTAAAGGTAGTGGTCTTAGGTGCAGCGGGGCTGAGAGTTTTCTATTTGCTCTCTTAAGAAAGGGAGATGTCCAGGGGCACGGCCAAATCCACTGTGGGGCCTATCGTCGAGCACGATCATTCTTGACACTGCACCGCTAAAGCACTTTATATCAACATTTACACCATTGCCAGAGTCACCTCTGTGAAACTCGTTATGTTCTCACATCCCATATAATGTGTCACCATTGAAAAAATCTTTTTAAAACGGGGGAACAATAGAGCCATCCTTTCCATTTCTAACTGCCAAGCGGTACACGCACGATCCAGCAGATACACAACCGTGCAAAGGCCCGAGGACACGCGGGGTCCTGGCCGCCACCCTCTGTCCTTCCGACTCAGGCTGTGAGGACACAGACAACATGGGATCACCGAGTCTCAGGCTCCTTCCCAAGATCTGAGCCATGGAGCCTGGGATACACACAGAGCCTGATGGCAAACTCTCACCTGGCCCTGTGCCCTGGGTGGAGGAGGGGAAGGAGGACACAGAATGGGGAGGAGGCCACAGGCCTGGGGCCCGTGCCTCGGGGCTCCCCTGAGGAGTGGGGGGCTCAGCGGTGGACGGACATGGACCCCAGGCTAGTGCCCAGGAAGGAGCTCCAAGTCCACTGGGGTAGCGAGCCCTGCCCTGACTGCAGGTTTGTTCACGCTGCTCCACACCCGCCGCACGCCGTGAGGGTCGGAGCTGATTCCCACAGGATGTGAGCGGGGTTCTGGGGGCCGCCCGACTGGGGGGGCTGGGGACTGACCGAGGCGCAGGCAGGGTGGACAGCCAAACTCAGAGGACCAAGTTTCTACCTCTAACTTCTTTTTCTTTTCTTATTTGTTTTTGGACCACACTGAACTGTGCTCAGGGCTGACTTCTGGCAGGATCGGGGACCATTCGGGATGCCAGGGATTGAACCCGGGCTGGATGTGAGTAAGGCAAAAGCCCCACCCACTATGCTCTCACTCAGGATCCATCTATCTTTCTTTTCTTTTGGGTCACACAAGCACTCAGGAATTACTCCTGGCGGTGCTCGAGGGACCATATGGGATGCTGGGACTCGAACCCGGGTTGGCTGCATGCAAGGCAAACGCCCTAGCCACTGTGCTATCACTCCAGCCCCCCCATCATTCCTTTCTTTTTCGAAGTAAAACAAGTTTATTTGGGAAATAAAAGGAAAGAGAGATATTCATGAGAAAACCCAGAGTGCAGAGACCAAAGTCCACACCCCAAGCAATGATGGAAAAAAAGAGCCCCAAAGTAAGAGAGCCCCTAGCACAGCAGATGCGCACCACGGGCCCTCTTTCCTCGGCCGCCTAGTCCCTAGTTTCCCAAGCAGGCTGCTTTCTCTTTCTGAGTTAGTGCACTCAGTTTCCCACCCCACCCCCCAGTCCACAAGTCCACAGGATGGTTGCCAAGGAGATGAACTTGGGGCAGTCCAGCTGCTTTCTAAGGTTTTACAAATGAGGGATTTTCACCGCACAAAAACAGCTTCCCAACAGCCCGTGGGCTCCCCAGTAATGGGCGGGGAGGCCAGGAGTGATGCCCGCCCCAAAGCCACAGGCCTCGGTCAGAGTGGGAGTTCTCCTGGATCGTGCCATTCAGATTTCTTCCTGTGCGGGGACACTATCTCGCGACCACTGCTCCTTCAGAATGCCGTTCCTATCTGTTTCACACAAGTGAAACTTAACCATGGGTTTTGAGAGCAAGTCACTCAAGCAGCAAGCAACTAGCAGCCCAACTAAAGAGTAAAACGCTCAAACACAGGGCAGGGTTGGAGAGACGGTCCAGAGGTCTCATGACTCGGTACATGTGCAAATCACGAGTCAATATGGACAGGAGACACAGCCAGTGTCCTCCAAAGAGCCCAGGTCTTCAGGCCATGGGGGGCCTGAAAGGAGGAGAGGAAGACTCGGGGTGCCCGGGAGCGCTGTGGAGCAGAAAGAACGTGGTGGAAACCCTGGACACACCCCATTACTTCCTGAGTCCAGGCCCAACACAGACACAGAACTATGGGGGAACCACAGGGCTGTGTTGGGAGAAGGAAGCGCCCCCTACTGAGCAGCTGCTCTTCCTGCAGGCCCCAAACTCTTCCCAGGGGAGTCGCGTGAGGAGGAGCAGGAGACTTTAGGAGAGCAGCATTTCAGCTTGGGGAGCGGAACCCAGGTCTGCACCCCAGGTTCCCGGGCACACTGCAAGCAGACGACTAGCTGACAGGGGCGGTTGGAGCCCCAGCGGGGAGAAGGGGGAAACCCTCCCCTGTGCCGGCCCCACCCCCCGCAGCGCCGGCAGCAGCTTTCCGCCAGGCCCTGGCTCCAGCCATGTGGGGCCGGCTGCCGCAATGTGGTACTGGCGGGATCCCGGCCAAGTTGGCACGCGCGCCTCCAGCTATTACCCACACTGGTGGCAGCACAGTGTCAATATTTATCAAGCATCTGAGCAAGTGCCAGGCCCAGTCGTGGGCAGTGGGGCCGCTGGGGAGGTCGGTCCAGACGGAAGGGCCTGAGCTAGGAAATGACCCCGCGCGGTCAGCAAACGAGAGGGTGTGTCTGAGGAGCAGAAACCGTCCTAGATTTTCCAGGTTGATCTTCCCCAAAGCAACAATGACCAGTGGGGCGGTGGGGGTCGCGGCCAACCCTGGCTGGCACATGTTCAGTGGGCCTGACTCACCAGACCCTGTGCAGGAGGCGACAGGATGCCCATTTCAACGTGAGAAAGCCAGCGCCAGAGACATCATCCGGGGGCAGGGCACTTGTCGTGCACAGTCGACCTGGCACCGTCCATGGTCCCCAGAGTCCTGCCAGGAGCAAGGCCCAAGCGGTCAGTCAGGAGTTAACCCTGAGCACGGCTGGGGGGTGGCCCCCAAACTCACCAACAGATAAACATGAAAAAAATCGGAGGTTTGGAAAGACGGAGTAATTCCCTTCAGCTATCTGGGAGCACATTCCAGACCTGAATGACTCCAAACGAAGGCTGCTGGGAATACAGGAGGCAAGCGTGGCCTTGGTTTGGAAAAGATATTTCAGGGGGCCGGAGAGATGGCACAGCGGGGAGGGCACTTGCCTTGCATGCAGCCAACCAGGGCTCGATCCCCGACATCCCACATGGTCTCCCAGGCACTGCCAGGTGGGATCCTGAGTGCAGAGCCAGGAATAACCCGAGCATCACCAGGTGTGGCCCCAAAACAAAAAGACAAAACAAATGAACAAAACATATTTCAAAAACCAGGGGCAAAAAGTGCCGGATTTGCAGGCTTGAAGCCCTGAGCTCAATCCACAGTGCCACCCACACGCGCCCAGTGCAGTCGCCCTACTATTTGGGACCCTGAGCACCGCAGCAGTGTGGGACTCTGGTTAGCACCAAAGCCACAGAAGTGCACTGAGGCCGCTGGTCATCACAACAGTGGAAGGAGAAAACACCTGTGAGCACACTGACGGTGGGAGGATTCAAGGACAAAAGCACCAGCCGCAGCGGAACCAGGAATGGGGCTCCCCCTGCTGGTGAGCAGTGGGAAGTGCACCACCAACTTCCAATTTATTCCTGTGCCTTTGCTTTTTTTTTTTAATCTAAGAGAGGATCAAGTATCATTTCCTCAACTTTCTCTTTGCCTGTGCTTAAAATTGACATTCTGATATATGTACCCATGAACCTTAAAATGTTTACATTCCTGGGGCCAGATCGAAAGTACAAGCAGGCATGGCACGTGCCTTGCATGTGGTCAAATGGGGTTTGATCCCCTGCATCCCATATGGTTCCCTGAGCATTGCTAGGAGAGCAGAGCCAGGAGTAACCCCGGAGCATCATCGGGTGTGGCCTAAGAGCAAAAAAAACTCAAACAAAAGTTTACTTTCTGGACCAGGGAGCAGGTGGGCACGCGGGAGCTGGGCCAATCCTCATCACCACATGGTCCCCCAAGAACAACGGGGTAACCCCTAAGTAAGGGACAGGAGCAGTACCTCATCACTGCTGGGTATGGCCCCAAAATAAACACAACGTTTCTATTCCTCTGTACCCCAGAGAATATGGTTGTGCTTACTGGTCTAAGAGAATAACCAGGGAGGCACCCGAGATGCATACGCAGACCCTTGCTGTCATACAGAGATGACATGCTAAGAGGGGGTGGCATGGCGGACCGTCACAGACCATTCCAAACTCTGCGCAGAACGAGGGTCACAGGGGAAATGCACACACCGACACCCCATGTGCAGCCTGGAGAAAGAGGGTGCGACACTGGTTACATGAAGTCCACCCCCTCCCTCGGAAGAGATAAAGGGATCACAGCCACTATCCTGTCTGCTTCACCGTCTTCTGTTTTCAAATTCTCTATCTTCAACGCATTCTACATCTAAATCAGAAAAAAAAATATTTTTCAGATGAGAGAAAAATACCACCAGAAATCACTTTTTTATGAAACTGTCCCGGTGTGTGTGCAAAGAGCAAACTCTCTTATAGCTGACTGACAAGGGGACAGCTCTACCCAAGTGCTCTTTAAAGTCCGACTGTCACATTCCTGTCACTTCAGAACTCCACCGCCACAGAGCTGACGGTGGACTGCAAGGTTCAAGCCCTAGAGATTAAGACACGGCCACAGAAAGGAAAAAACTCTGTCTGTAATACTATGTTGATCTGATTTACTTTCACTCGGTCCAGTGCAACGGTAAGACAGAGTTTCGCGTATGATGTTCCAATGACTAGAGACGAAACCAGCGAGCAGCAAAATTCCGAGCCGGGTGCCCATACCGGCAGGGTAAAGCTGCTCGTGTTTTTATCGCCCTGGGCCGGACAAGGCGGGGGGGGGGGGCTTAAGGCCCTCCCTGGCTGCACTGAGCCTGTTCCATCCCAGCACCCCCTAGCGTCATCCCCTGAGCACTGCCAGGAGTGATTCTACAATGCAGCTGGGAGTGGCCCCCTAACAATAATTAGGCGACAAAGGGTGGTAGGTAGGACACTTGCCTTGCACACTGCTGACCCGCACCCCGTAAGGTCCCCTGGGTATCACCACGAGTGATCGATCCCTCAGCACAGAGCAGGGAGTAAGTTCTTGAGCTCTGCCAAGTACAGCACAAATGAAAAGACATGGAGAAAGGCTCATCTTCTCACATGTGGAACCCAGGGTCAGCCTGGCCAGGGATGCCAAGGTGGCCAGTGGCCAGCTGTGGGAAACCAAGAGCCCTCTCATAGACCCTGGCCGTGGTTCCCATGTTAGGAACTGCTTGGGACAGACATTGGTGACAGTCTCC
>JAOXYA010051989.1:0-12178 GCA_028565675.1 Sorex palustris | reverse complement strand
TAGGAGAATGAGACCCATCATTGTTACTGGTATTTGGCATATCGGGTACGCCACGGGGAGTTTGCCAGACTCTGCCACTGTGTCAAACAGTTCCGGCAAATCAGGGCGATTTGCAGAGAACTCGGATCAGCACCTCCTCCAACTTTCCAGAGATGCCCCAGAATGATTTAACCTTTAGAGTAACTATCACACATATCCACACACCTGAACCTGTCTGGATTCCCCTAAGTCACCCATCGAAGCAACTCTCTCTATGACGTGGGGTCTGATTCTTTGGGTGTGTGTGGGGGAGGCCGCCACCTCCTGGACTGCAAGACAAGAGCCCTACCCATTGTGCTATCTGTCCCACTTCCCAGCCCTAAGAACCGGCAGATTAAAGGCCCCCACTGGATTTTGTCAAGTTTTTTTTTTTCCTGGGAGTCACTTTCCCAGAGCTGCGAGCTTTTAATGCTGGATAATCCGCCACATCCTGACTCCGGCCTGACAAACATTAAAGGCGGCCCGGGATTAGGTTTTTCTAGGAAGCGACAGGTTTCGGGGAAGTGGCTTCTAAAAATATTTACCAGCTGCCTTAGCACCCGGACATCGAAACAGGGACTTGCTCCTTGGGTGTTCCCTCTGGACTTTTTCTGGAAATAAGAAAGAAAGAAAAACAGATGAAAAAAAAGCGATATTTTAAGAAAAAAAAATTACTGAGACTCCAGCGCAGAACCTGAAGGACCGTTTTAGGGAACTAAGTGACCTGGGGAAAAAAGTTGGAGCATTCGTGAAATTTCAGGCTTTCTACGCTTGTGTATTCTACATCAATTAATCTGTATTTCTTTTTTTGTTTTTTTAAAGTTGATGGTTTTTATTTTTTATTTTTTTGTTTTTTTGCTTTTTGGGTCCCACCCGGCGATGCTCAGGCTGACTCCTGGCTCTGCACTCAGGGATCACTCCTGGAGGGGCTCGGGGGACCCGATGGGATGCTGGGGATCAAACCCGGGTTGGCCGCGTGCCAGGCCAACACCCTCCCCGCTGTGCTATTGCTCCAGCCCCTATGGATGGATCAGATATTGATCAAGGTGCTGAACTGGGTGATGGACCCGATATCATCATTATTAGGCCCGATATCATTAGAGTCAATCCTGGCAGTGCACTTGCTGGGCCCGGCTTCGACACTGAGAGGAGAATGGGGGTTTCCATGGAGCAAGGACCAAAGGTGACACTGTAACCCTCTCCTCTTCCTTCCTTCGGCCCAGAGAATTTCGCGAGGTGACTCCCCGCGACTCACCTGCCCTTCTACCAGGTCACTGTCTTCATCCTTCACTTGCCCGTTAATCAGGTAGACACCGTTTTCGATCTGCTGGGCCCAGCGTGCAAGCCCGTTCTGAAAAAGAAGATGGCATAAGACCTTTCAGGCGGGGGTCCCCTCAGTGAAGGAAGCCCCGTCAGCCTCTATTTCCTCCTCCTACGCTGAGGTCCCCCCAAGCCCCCAAGTGTCGGGAGTCTGGGACTCAGATTCTGTCTCATCCCCACAACAGTTCACCCCGAGGGCCTGGCACCGTGCCCAACCTTTGCCAAGTCTTTCTGATCCTGACCCCCCAAATCCAAATCCGATCACAGACAGGAAGCACCGCGAACACCTTACCACGATCAGCCCGTGTGAGCATTCCCAGGATCTTGTGGAAAAATGTGAAAAAATGGCGCCAGAGCGGGGAGGGCGTTGGCCTGGCATGTGGCCAACTCGGGTTCGATCCCCGGCATCCCCTAGGGTCCCCCAAGCACCGCCAGGAGTGATTCCTGAGTGCAGAGCTGGGAGTCAGCCCTGAGCATCGCCGGGTGGGACCCAAGAAGCAAAATAATAATAATAATATCTAGTTCATCATCCAGTTCAGTTCCTTGATCAATATCTGATTGATCAATATCAATATCCATAGGAGCTGGAGCAATAGCACAGCGGGGAGGGCGTTTGCTTTGCATGCAGCCGACCTGGGTTCGATCCCTGGCATCTTCCCCTAGGGTCCCCCGAGCACTGCCAGGAGTGATTCCTGAGTGCAGGGTAGGGAGTCAGCCGTGAGCATCGCCGGGTGGGACCCAAAAAGCCAAAAAAACAAAAAATCAGATATCAGATTTCCTCAAACAGGAAAGACGAAACTGAAGATCAAGAGCCAGCACAAATTTTTGAATGTTGGTCACTTTTTCACCGTCACACTGCCTGTAGCGCGAACACCCAGCACCGAGGAGATGCCCTTATGACCGACAGCCGCACACGGGGGTGTGGCCCACTTCCGGGCTTCTCACATGGCCGGGCGACCGCGAGAGGCCAGTTTCTCCACGGCAGGGGTGGCAGGAGACGCGCTCGCCCCGGTACCTTGGTGTTCTTCTCCAGAGGGCAGCTGGCGGCTGCAGCGGACAGCGGGATGTGCAGGTTGACGTCCAGCGTGCACTCCAGGGAGAGCCAGGACGCCGAGAGCCGGCTCTGGTACTTCCAGTCCGCGGGCTTGGCCGAGCTCTGGAGCAGCAAGAAGGGAGGGACACGCCCTGTGAGGGACTTGGGAGCCTTGGTCTGACCCCCAGGGCCCCGGGACCCACTGTCAGATAGCAAAGGTGGGAAGCTGGGGGCAGGGACTGTGCCGGTCCATTCAAGGACGTGGGCAGGGCTGAACGGCCGGAAACCAGATGGCTGATCACGCAGAAAACCAGAGCAGCCTTGGTGGACGTTACACAGCACTGTCCATCCCCAGGACTCCACAATGCCCTCCTGCCTCAGTGTCCCTAAGCCTTGCCCTGTACTTCTCTTTGCCCCGCGAGTGTGAGACCCAGTGCCAGGAAGTTCCCCGTATAGAGAACAACGCGCTGGCCGTCTGCGCTGGGCCGAGACTCTGCCTGTCTGGATGCCGGCTGCCGGTTAACTAAATCTCCTTGCCTTTCTGCCTACAGAAACGGTGTCGGTGTGATGAAGTGAACGTTGTGACGACAACGTAAAGAACGTGGATCTGTACAACGACCTCTGGTTATAGACCGGGCAGCGTGGGCAAGCGGGTGGGCATGGAAGAGATCATGCCACCTCGTGCGCCCCGGCACCGTGAGAACAGAGCAGGCTGGCCGAGGACGGGGCAGATGGAGCGCAGCGGGGGGGATCTGACACGCCCAGGGTGGGGGTGGGGGTCTCTCGAGCTCAGGGGAAAGTGTTGAGTCTCCGGCTTCTGACGGGCTCACAGGGTCAGTGAGAGGCTCCGAGGGTCAGACCCAGGTTCCTGTCTCATCCCTGCGGACGGCACGGCGCAGGGCTCACTGCTCTCCAACACTGAGTCTGGGGACGCAGCCCCCGTGACTGTCACCCTGGGGCCTCCCAGACTGAATACGGCACAGGGGGAGGGACAGCAGAGCAAGACTCGTCTTGAGCAGGGAAAAGACAGTGCGCCTGTGGAACGCAACTGGTGACTCTTCCAACCGCATCACCGTGTAAGGACAACTGCATCACTGTGTGACTACAGCTGCATCACACTCTAACCACAGTCGAAGTACAGTGTGACAACAACCGCATCACGGCGAAACGACAACCGCAGTACAGCACGACTACAACCGCAGTACAGCGTAACGACAACTTCATCACAGTGTAACTACAGCTGCATTACACTGAATACAACCGCAGTGCAGCACAACTGCATCACGGTGAAACTACAATCGCAGTACAGCATGTCTACAATCGCAGTACAGTGAAACGACAACTTCGTCACAGTGTAACTACAGCTGCATCACACTCTAACCACGGTCGAAGTATAGTGTGACAACAACCGCACCACGGCCGAACTACAACTGCAGTACAGCATGACTACAATTGCAGTACAGTTGTAACTACAACTTCACCACAGTGTAACTACAATGGCCTCACACTCTGATCACAGTCGAAGTACAGCGTGACAACAACCGCATCACGGTGAAACTACAACCGCAGTACAGCACGGCTACAATTGCAGTACAGTGGAACTACAGCTTTGCCTCAGTGTAAGTACAGCTGCATTACACTAACTACAACTGCATTGCAGTGTGGCACTACCGCATCACGGTGAAACTACAACCGCAGTACAGCACGACTACAATTGCAGTACAGTGAAACAACTTCATCACAGTGTAACTACAGCTGCATCACACTCTAACCACAGTCGAAGTGCAGCATGAGAACAATCACACCACGGCGAAACTACAACTGCAGTACAGCATGACTTCAATTGCAGTACAGCGTAACTATAACTTCATCACAGTGTAACTACAGCTCCATTACACTGATGACAACCGCAGTGCTGTGGGGCACAACCGCATCACAGTGAAACGACAGCTGCAGTACAGTGCAACTACAGCTGCATCTGTGCGATCACGACTGCACCACGGTGTAACCAAGCAGCCTCAAAGTGTCACTACAGCTGCATTACAGTGTTACTACGATTGCAGTAGTGTGACTACAGCTGCATCACAGTGTGATTACAATGCACCACAGTGTACCTACAACCACGTCACAGTGCAGCTACAACTGCTGTTGCAGTGTAACAACCACAGCTGCATTGCGGTGTAAGTACAACCGCCCCCAGTGTAACTACAGCTTTGTTTCGGTGTCGTTGCAACCGCAGTACTCGGGAAACACAGCCCCGAAGTGGACAGAAGCGAGACCAAAGCAGACTTCTCTTTGGAAAGTAGCCGCCAGCGCGGAAAGACCCCTGGAGAGGCTTGTTCTCACCTTTGGGTCCTGGATATCGTACGTTCGACAGGAGATTCTTCACTGATTAAGGAAAGAAACGGCCGGGAGAAGAATCTCGATAAAGAAACAAGAAATGACCTGGGGACAAAGACGCGAAACTCTTGCGTTCAAGTGTCTTCAGAGCCCGACCACTCCAGCCGTGCGTCATGTGCATGCAGACGTGTACGTGTGAACGCACAGAGGCACAAACCGCAGACGGCCGTGCTCGTGACACTAGCAGTGCTCGCCTCTTGCTGCTGGGTTCCGTTAGTTACAGGAACAAGGGCCCCAGAGCGATAGCACAGCGGGGGGCGGGGGGGGGGGCGTTTGCCTTGCATGCCACCGACCTGGGTTTGGTCCTCGGCACCCCCTAGGGTTCTCCCGAGCACCACCAGGAGTGACCCGAGTGCATAGCCAGGAGTCAGCCCTGAGCATCGCCGGGTGGGACCCAAAACAAAACAAAACAAAACTAGTTAAACACACACGCACACACACACCTCTGTATTCACTTGATGCCCCCAACCTGTGTGCAGCACCTGTGCGCCCGAGCTGGGCACCACCTACGGGCGACAGGTGGCCCCGTCAGCAGGGCAACACTCAGGACCCTGAGTCCCTCTCGCCACCACTGCAGGGATGAGTGTCCGTCCCAAACATGCGCCGTCTGCAGGGAGACCCCGGACCCCGGCTGTCTTGGGCTTCATGGTGGGGACACGAACAGACGCCTCTCAGAGAAACAGCAGCCCAGCCACGGCAGGCTGGCATGGAGCCCCGGGAAAGGATACTTCTTGGTGGATGAGCAGATGTGGAGAACCGCTCGCTCGGCCGTCTCCTCATCCGTGAAGTGCCACAGTCTCTTCTGGCCCAGAGACTTGCCCACGGCGAAAATGAGCTGGGGAGAGAGAGAGGAAAAGAGGGAAGGAGGGAGAGAGATAGAGAGAGAGAGAGAGAGAGAGAGAGAGAGAGAGAGAGAGAGAGAGGGAGAGAAGAAAGGAGAGAGAAAGAGCAGAGGGAGGGAACAGAGAGGAGAGAGAGGGTGTTTCAGGTGGGGCGTTTTCCTTGCTCCGTCCACCCCGGGTTCGAAACCCGGCACCACAGAACCTGGAGTGATGCCCGACTTCAGATCCCGGAGGAAGCCGGGCAGGCCCCCAGGGCAAGCCAACGCACCGTGTCCACACGACCCCGGGGAGACTCACCCTGCGCAGGGCGTTCTGCAACTCGCTGCCCGCTTCCGCAGCCGTGACGAGGAACACGCCAAGGATGAGCAGGCCCCCGGGCAGCATCCTGGACACCTGGAGGGGGACAGCCGGGTCAGGCCACTTGGGCACTGCTGGGACGGGAGCCGGGCGGGACACTCGGGCACCCACCCACCCAAGTCATTGCAGTGTCTGTATGAAGTGACCGGACACCAGCTGGAGAGTGAGAATTCTCTGCCCGGCGCTGGACACCGGGCGAGACCTTGAGAAATGGGTCCCCTGGACTCCGGGAAATGCAATCAATGATGCTCCCCGAAGGACGGCATTTGAGAAACGTCTCCGGGGGCTTCTCCACAGCTGGACTCATCGAAGATGCCCGACTCTGAGCCCCAGGCTCGCTGAGAGGGGGGTCTCACTAGACACGACTTTCCCTGGTGAGTTTTGGTGTCCCTCCACTGTTGCCCGACACAGGCCTGGGCCCGACGTTTTCCTCTTTGTGCAGACGATGCTCATAGCCAGGTCCGACTTTCTCATCTGATCCAGGCCTGGACACCGCTGAGAAGTGGCCGCCGACCCTGGCCCAGGGGGTCTGCAAACTTGGCCCAGGGTCTCAGTGTGGCTTACATCGAGGACACGTCGGCCAATGTACCTGTCACTTGCGAGCTTGTTGGAGCCTCTCAGGAGGTGAAGAGACACTCAACTAAGTTTCGACTACTCAAGAGTATTTATTTAGCAGGGCTGGAGCTATAGCACAGTGGGGAGGGCGTTTGCCTTGGGCCGACCCGGGTTCGATCCCCGGCCTCCCCTAGGCTCCCCTGAGCACCACCAGGAGCATTTCCTGAGTGCAAAACCAGGAGTCCGGTGGGACCCAAAAAAGGAAAAAAAAAAAAAGTATTCAGCAGGAGCTCGGCTTGAAAAATCTGTGATTTTTTTTCGATTGTTTCACCTGACCTTACATTTTCTTAAAAACCTGTATTCAGGGGCTGGAGCGATAGCACAACAGGGAGGATGTTTGCTTTGTACGAAGCCAACACAGGTTCAATCCCCGGTATCCCATAGGCTCCCCCGAGCACCAGCCAGGAGTGATTCCTGAGTGCAGAGCCAGGAGTCAGCCTTGAGCATCACCAGGTGTGGCCCCAAAACAAAACAAAAAATAAAAGACTAGTTTAAACACACACACACACACCCTGCATTCACTCTCAGTGGACATTTATGTCATTTCCGCTTTTTTCTTTAGTCTAAAATAACGTTGGCTAAAAAGTGTAGTTTAAGTCTTTGGGTGCCGGTAATTTCTCGGGGCGGGATACCGGGCCAAGAGATTCTGTGTCTTTTCAGGTTCTCAGCACATGACGCTCCCCCCACTCCCCCCCAGGCCAGCCGCGTGTCCATCGCTCTCCCTGGGACTCCGACTCACTGTCCCTGGGACTCCAACTCGCCCCCAGCCCCCCAGGCAGACCCCGTGCCCGGGGGGAAGTCGTTCCAGATCCCTCGATTCTCCCCTTTCCGCTCACCCGCCTAGAACTGGCCCCGGAATACGCCTCTGACTGTGGTGAGAACCCAATCTCTGAGGACCTCTGGGGAGAAAAAAATAAATGAACTGCACCGTGACTAATGAAGGAAGGAAAAATGGAGACGAATGAGGCTCGGAGGGCCCGGCCCAGGGGAGCTTGACTTCGTGACCAGGCCGGGCCCAGGAAGGAAACACCGCCCTCGGACACCAGACTAGACCCCCCCCACCCCCCCGCAGGTTAAAACCACTTATAAGCCCGGATGGAACTGTGTTTTGGATGGAACTGTGTTTTGGAAAGCAGCGCCGGTTCTGGAGGCTGCCAATGGGACCCGTGGCGGCCCGGATTTCCTCGACGTGTAGACCGGACCTGGCAAGCGTGCGCTGCCACCCACTCCTCGTCCACGCTGCTGTCCAGGGCGGCCAGCCGGGTGGGGCTCTTCTCGCTGGGTTCCTCTCGGGCCGGCGTCCTAGCTGCGAGGATCACGTAGTCCTTCTGTGGGGACGGCTGCAAAGAACCGATTCAAAGAGCTGGTCAGGGCGCGCGGCGGAGGGAGGCATGTTGGCCTCTCAGGGCACGGGAGAAGGGAGTGACGCTGGCCGTGGGGACCCCCACGACACCACGTTCACCACCGGTGCACGCCGCGTCCCTCCCAGCGAGCCTCCGACACAGCAATGAACGGGGCTTAGACTAAAAAAGGGGTCTGGAGAGAACAGCGGGAGGACGCTGACCTTGCACGTGGCCGGCCTGGACTGGATCCCGGAGTCCAACCAGGAGTGGCCCTTGAATGCAGAGCCAGGAGTCGGCGACCCTCAAACCCCCCAAAACACAAAAACGGGGGCTGGAGCGATAGCACAGCGGGGAGGGTGTTGGCCTGGCACACGGCAGACCCGGGTTCGATCCCCGGCATCCCCTAGGGTCCCCCGAGCACCGCCAGGAGTGATTCCTGAGTGCAGAGCCGGGAGTCAGCCCTGAGCATTGCCTGGTGGGACCCAAAAAGAAAAAAAAAAAGGCAAGGGCATTTCTGGGATGCATTTTCTGCTCTGCTGTAGTAATAGCACAGCGGGTAGGGCGTTTGCCTTGCACACAGCCCACCGGGTCGACCCGGGTTCGATTCCTCCGCCCCTCTCGGAGAGCCCGGCAAGCTACCGGGAGCATCTCACCCGCACGGCAAAGCCTGGCAAGCTCCCTGTGTTCGAGATGCCAAACACAGTCACAACAAAGTCTCACAAAGGAGACGTTACTGGGCCCGCTCGAGCAAATCGATGAACAACTGGAGGACAGTGCTACAGTGCTCCTTCGGTCCTGAAAGGGGCTGGCTTGGCCCAGGGAGTCTGGGAGACCCCCAGGGAAACCCACCAGGACACAGGTGCCCAGGAGTGGGGGATGCGGCCGGGCCCTGAGCAACCTCTTCCGGCCGCCTCTGGTCCCGGGCACAGACCTACGCTCGGTGAGACAATGAGAGCTTCGGCCTGAGACAAGGTCCCCCCTGCACACCCCTCCACCTCCTCCCCCACTCCTCAGCATATGGAGGAATCTGGCGAACCCACCTGCACCATCCCCTCTGGGATCTAGGGGGATACAGGCAGTCAATGCAAATCCAATCAGGCTCCTGCGTTGGCCGCCCGTGAATAAAAAAGGACCCTGGCAGCCGCCCAGATCTGAGGACCAGCCACCACCACCAACTTATTAGCTTGCAGGGAGAGTCAAGCCCAGACCCTTGGGGCTCTTGACAATGAGGGAAGGAAGAAAGGGAAAGGAGGGGGGAAACAGCCCAGCCTCCCGGTGAGATGCCAAAGAACTGATGTGGGGGGGGGAGGAGGCTCAGAAAGTCATTAATGGGAGGGGGGGCTGGAGCGATAGCACAACGGGTAGGGCTAGGGCGTTTGCCTTGCACGCCGCCGACCCGGGTTCGATCCCCAGCATCCCCTAGGGTCCCCCGAGCACCGCCAGGAGTGATCCCTGAGCGCAGAGCCAGGAGGAAGCCCTGAGCATCAGCGGGTGGGACCCAAAGAGAAAAAAAAACAACCAAAAACCTAAAAGCAAAAAAACCATCCTGTCCCTGAGAGCTGATTTCAGGTGAAGGGGAACCAAGGCAAACTAAACCAACACAATACCCAGGATCAGAACTTTAAACGGCAACAAAGAAGGTGTACAGGGGTGGCAGGGAGCACACAATCCCTCAGCCTGAGAGAAAGAGGTTGTGCACGCTCTGAGTGGGGGTGTCTCGGTACAGACCCATGCAAAAACTTTTATTTCTTTTAACTTTGTTGCTCAGGGGTCACTCCTGGCTCTGCACCCCCGTGTCCTCGGCCGTGCAGAGACGCAGTCCCGGCCAGCGAGGGCCCCTCTGCCCGGCGGGGGACCGGATGGACACGCTCATGACGTCAGCACACGCTCTGGTCTCCGAGCGGCGACGCTTTCCCTGGAAGCACCGGGGACAGTAAGCCTTCAGCCTCGGGGACAGGGGAGGCCCGGCTGCTGGCCCAAGAGGCCAGGACGGTGACGGCGGTGAGTGGACAGGAAGACAAAATCCCCCCCAACCCACACAGGGCGTCCAAACGCCAACATCGCGTCCAGACGCTGACGTCACACCCAAAACTATGACGTCACGCCCAACTGCTGACGTCACGTCCAAACGCCGGCGCTGGGTCCAAAGTATGACATCACGCCCAAACGCCGACATTGCTTCCAAACGTGACATCACGGCCAACCGCTGAGGTCACATCTGAACTATGACATCACATCTAACCGCTGACGTCACGTCCAACCGCTGACGTCACCTCCAAACTCTGACGTCACGCTTGTGGAAGCAGAGCGGGGAAAGCAGCGCAACCCGGGGCTGAGGGGATCTGGGGAGGGGGTAGCCAGCTGTGGTCACCTGGGAGGACAAAGGCCCCCAGGCCGGCCCCTGCGGGCGTTTAACCCTGTCACATCCGGAACCGAGACTCCTGGGGTGTGAAAACGGTTCTAGGCACCGGCCCCAGGCCTTGCCCGTACCACGCCTCCTGCTCCAGGGAACCAACCCTGGACTCTCCCTGGACTCTCAGAGGCCGGTGTGACCTCGAGGCTGGACCGCAAGTGGCCAGGGTCCCGGGGGCCGCGGGCTGGGGTCAGGGTGGGGGGCGCGATCCCTTCCGGGCCCCCCTCAGGCCTCACCTGCGGGTCCCAGGCCGGGTCGAGCTTCCTCACGACGGCGATGTACTCGCGCATGGCCTGGTCCGGACACGCGTCACCCAGGGCCTTCCAGGCCTCCCTGCGACACAGAACACACCAGGTGGGTGCGGGACGCCCGCGACCACCCACCCACCGACCCACCCACCGCCCTCCATGCAGGCCCCAAACCCGCCCCCCCCCAGCCTGGACCAAAGCTTCTTCCCTGACGCCCCCATCCCCAACACACACACGATGCACACCGTGGATGGAGAATGTGAGACCCAGGGGACAGAGAAGCCAGTTCCCCAGGCCACCAGGAACTGTCCCCACCACCACCACCAACATGCCCCATGGGACACAGATCACCCCTGGGGGGGGTCGTGAGAAGGCACTGCCCACCCCCCTCCTGGCTTCGGCCAGCCCTGGGCCTCAGGCCTTGGGTGGGGACCAGGAAATCGAGGGGTGGGTCTGGAGGGATAGCACAGCGAAGAGGGCGTTGGCCTTGCACGCAGCCGACCCAGGTTCGATCCCCGGCATCCCATAGGGTCCCCCAAGCACCACCAAAAAAGCAAAAAAAATAAAATAAAATAAAGAAAAAAAGAAAAGAAGAAAAGAAATGGAGGGGTGAGGTCCAAGGGGGACGCAGAGCCGGGACCAGACGATGGCAGCATCAGCTCAGTCCTGCACCCCTCGGGGTGGCCCCTTCTCTCCCGCCACAAAGGGCCGCCCCCTTGCTGAAGCTCTGGGTGACCTCTGGGTGGCTCACAGAGTAAGGAGACGGCCAGTGTCCCAGGGCCCGCTCGGAGCCACGCTGCTCTGGAAGTTTCCAGAAAGCCATCTCTCCACATCTCTATTGATGGTTTCTTTTTTTTTTTCTCTTTGCTTTTTGGGTTCCATCCGACAATGCTCAGGGCTGACTCCCGGCTCTGCACTCAGGGATCACTCCTGGCGGTGCTTGGGGGACCCTAGGGGATGATGCCGGGGATCGAACCCGGGTCAGCCGCATGCAAGGCAAACGTCCTCCCTGTTGTGCTATCGCTCTGGCCCCAGTTGATGGTTTCTGAGACCAGCCTTCCCGTCCTTCCTTCCAAGACTCCGGAAGTTTCTCCCTTTCGACCTATCGATGGTCAGAGGCACCAAGGGACCAGAGTTCCCTTCCCTGGGGGAGGGGTTTTTGGCCGACACCCAGCCGTGGCTCTGGGCTCACTCCCAGCCCCGAGAGCCCGTGGTCAGTGCTGGGCCTTCTCCCTGGCCCATGGGGGGGTCTTGGGAATTCGGGAATTCGGGAAGGAATTGGACAGGATCTGGAAGTTATGACCAATGCTTTCCAGGAGACAAGAAGGTAAAGCGAGGCAAGGGAATATCACACCCACCCGACCCTAGACCACCTTCCCCAGGCTCCTTGGAGGGGACGTGTGGTGACCAGTAAGCGTGGGACCATAGAGGTGTCACTCCCGCCCCGGTGTCCTGAGAGGGTGAGTGACATGTGGATTCTTTTTTTCTTTTTCGCTTTTTGGGTCCCACCCAGCGATGCTCAGGGCTGACTCCTGGCTCTGCACTCAGGAATCACTCCTGGTGGTGCTCGGGGGACCCTAGGGGATGCT
>JAOXYA010051974.1:0-12179 GCA_028565675.1 Sorex palustris | reverse complement strand
GTAGCTTGCCAGGCTCTGCCGTGGGGGCGAGATACTCTCGGTAGCTTGCCGGGCTCTCCGAGAGGGGCGGAGGAATCAAACTCGGGTCGGCCATGTTTGCTGCGTGCAAGGCAAACGCCCTACCCACTGTGCTATCGCTCCAGCCCCCAGGGGACACAGCACCTCACAAGCAGCGTCCAGATGAGCCATTCTCAACGGGGACCATAGAGCCCTCCGTAGCCACCATAACACCCCCAGGAGACCACCGTGGTAACTAATAAGGGTGGGAGCGCAAAGCATAAAACTAGGGAGTCAACCGGTGGGCAGGGGAACCACAGGAAGGAAATGAGGTTGGAAGCAGGTGGGAAAGAGGTCAAGAAGCACTATCGAGTACCTCTAAGAAGCAGACTACACATTTTTTAGGCAAACCAGCACCATGGTGTGAAGGGTGGGTGGGGGCGAAAGACTCAGCGAAACCCACAAAGGGGTGTCCCAGTGGCCTGAGATTCGACTGCTGTGCTCTGGGCAAGGAAGGAAAAGGCAGACTGAAGGCATGGGACGTCAGAATCAGCGGCGGCTGGAGGGCAAAGGCACAGCGTGGTAATAGCGCTCCTGAGTTTGCCCTGCTGTGTGCATTAGGACACCTCAGAGTGGCCACACCTAGGAAGTGCAACTAGTTGGGTCTGCAGAGGCTATGTGCGTCCCGGCCTCTGATTTGCAGCTGCCCCACCCCTGGGCCACACTGGGAGAGCCATCAGCAGAGGCTGAACAAGCTGACGGGCTAAGCGGGGGAGAGGAAAGGCTCTCAAGGAGGCGAATCTGTCACAAGGTACTTCTTGGGGGCGGGTAAGTCCTTCCTTCCAGGTGGGTTCTGTGAGGCTGAAATATCCTGCCAGAGAAACAGGAGTGAGAAGGAAGTTCTGTCTACTTCTGTCTACTCTGGAGAGCACCTGCGTCTCCACAGGACCCTGGGTCCCACAGTGCTCAAAGCAAGGAACCAACTCCAGGCTAGCTGCTCACCTAGAGCTCGCTCTTGGGAGGCCATCTGCCTGACCCACCCTCCTGACCCATCCCCGATCTATCTTCCTGACCATCCTCCTTCAAGATCCTCCCGAGCCATCTTCCTCAATCCTCCTCCTGAACCCAATTAGGGACAAGTTCACTTCTTTCTGCTGCTATCAGCCCAGGAACTGGAATGGTGGGTGCAATTCAGACCGCGGGAAACTGAAATTGCAATTTGCAACCAGAAACCGCCTTTGAAAGACTTGGTCCACCTCGACTTCCCAGTGCACTATTTCTTTGAAAGCTTGACTTCGGACACCTCGCTCCGTTCAAGTGAGTCTGAGAGAGGAGTCTAACAAGGACCGAGAAAGTAACTGAAAGTGCATCATTTTAGATCTTTATCAACATGGTGGCTATGACCACAATTTCTGCAAATTCTAACAATATTTTTCATAGGAAGAGGAAAAACGTGTGAAATGTAAACAGGTAAGCTGTCCATAATTTCCATTCACTAAGATTAAGACATTTTCAAAATGCAGAATCATGAATGCCGCTAAATCCAACAGCAGAGACAAAAAGACCCAAAGGCTCTCCAGAGGACAGGCTTCCACGACCTCGGACAGTCAACCCATACATTCAAGTTGTGCTTTACAGAGTTCCCAGGAGAAATAGTAAGCATGTCTAGTCGCCGCCACAGTGAGCACTAGAACAAACACTCAATGTTACCTGCACTAAAATGACATCATTATTATTCCTTTCATTTTGCTTCAAGGCATCTCCCGAGTGAGGCACCACTGCATTTCACAGTGAAGAATACCAAGCCTTGCCAATGCATCCACATGGGCAGGATGTGAATATGAGAGATGAGGGCCTGGAACAAACACTCATGGAACAGCTTGCATAGTTTGGTGCGTCCTGAGTTTTCTCAACTAAGAATTTTAGTATTTCAGTAAAAGCAAAACTTACTTTAAAAAAGAAAAAAGGCATACCCCCTCCCCAAATAAACAGGTAAGACATCTTATTAATGATTTGAACTTGCACCAGGAAAGACTTGCATTACTATCAAATAAAGCTTGGAATCCGAGGGTCTCTCTGCCGCCAGATGCCATAAGTATTCCCGCCCTGCCACCTGGTCATCAAGATCAATGCAGGAGCTGATGAATCGCCACATTCCAAACCGAACGGACGATGTCACCACCCCATGCCCCAACCCCCATTACCACCCTAGCCTGTACCAGGCAGGAATGCTCCTAGCAGAATGCTCCTCCCTCAGCCTCCCTAAAAACGATCCCCGGCAGCTGTGGCATGGCCAGATGCTCGCCCACGCTTAAGGCGGGAAGCAAGAGCTCCAGCAGTGAGGCGTGCCCTACACCAGTGAGTGACAGGAACATGGCCACTCCTGGGGATGCAGGCGGCTACCTCTCCTCTCTGTGGAGTGCCTGAAAGACATCTGCAAGCAGCCATGTCTCCGTTCTGCCTGACTCCAGGAATTGGGTGGGGGGAACCAGGGCACCCCAGACCTCTCCATACCCTGCAGCTCAGACATGGCTGTGGCCCGATGCGCCGCAAAGAAGAGCGTGTGGTCAGCGGCAGACATGGACAGGACTCGCATCTGCAGAAGCGGCCAGCAGAGACCCTGGATATAAAGAATGTACTCCTTCCCAAAGTGAATCTCCTCGGATACAAAACTATTTATTTCATGGAGAAGCCGCAATTTTCATCTTGCGACAGGTGTGCTTGGAGTGCCCCGCATCCCACTGCATTCGAGCCGCAGGGAGCTGCAAAGCTCGGTATCGCAGCTGGTCACGGAACCTTCCAAGCAGCGCTCACAGACTCGTCTCCTCGCACACTCTGACAGGGATGTTGTAGTGCCGGTCGTCCTCGGCAATCAGGGTCACGGTGGGCCAGTCCTCAGGTGGGTCCGTGGGGT
Source organism: Sorex palustris (assembly GCA_028565675.1). Lineage (NCBI taxonomy): Eukaryota > Metazoa > Chordata > Mammalia > Eulipotyphla > Soricidae > Sorex > Sorex palustris. Next base: position 9,268 of record JAOXYA010051974.1, on the reverse strand, counting down.
AGACGGTGACAAACTCCTCGGTGTTGTGCTTGGACAGGCGATACACCTGGATGCTGTGGTGCACGGCATAGGCGAGAAGGAACATTTCCACCTGGGCAGAGAGAGAGCAGACAGGTGGGCACTGCGTCCCCTTCCCTCCCAGGCTCGGCCTGTCCTGAGGCCAAAGCTGACCAGCAAGGCTGTGCCAGGGCTGGACAGGGGTGATGTGCCCAGAAGAGGTCAAGTTCTCTTACCTCAGGGAAGCACAAAAGCAAACCACAAACGCTGAGCACAGTGGACGCTTCTCCAAAGACACCAGAGAAGGACTGAAAAGGCCAGTCACCCAGAACACCAGTCCAAAAGACAGCAACAGTGGGGCATGGCTTCTCGGAGGGGCACCTGCACAGCTAGAGCTCACAGAGCACGGTGAAGACCCTAATCTTGAAGTTTGACTCAACTCAAGAAAACTAGCAAGTGAGTTCTGGAACACTGCTGGGGAGTCATGTGAGACACTGCAGCTCCTTCAGAAAGCTCCTCGAGGGGCCGAGTGATAGTATAGCAAATAGGGAGCTTGCCTTGCGCACAGTCAACCCGGGTTTAATCCTCGGCATCCCACATGGTCCCCGAGCCCACCAGAAGCAATCCCTTAGCACAGAATAAGGAGTACTCCCTGAGCACCACCGGGTGTGATGCAAAAGCCTAAAAAGTTAAAAGTTCCTCAAACTGGTAAACAGAGCATTGACTGACCCAGAAATTCTCTCAAGCATACTTGCAAGACAACTGAAAACATATAAACACGTAAAAAATGTGTGTGTGAATGGTCCAAGTCATCAGAACTGAACATGGAAACAAGCCAGACTGCACACACTGCTCTTGAGGAGTGCGATGCGGGCAGGGCCCACAGAGGCACCCGAGTCACGTGTCTGTGATTCCATAGGGCCGGAAGGTCAGTGGCTGCCTCAGCCAGGGGCAAGGGAGAGGGACAAGGGAAGAAATACTAGTGGCTACAAGATGTCCCACGGACAGACACAGCCCTGCAACATACGAGCAACCACGCAGAGGCTTTGAAAGGCAACTGGGAGCTGGATATAATTGAACGCCCAGCCTGTGGCACCCCCTATCCCCACAGGCCTAGCAATGACCCTGGTGAGCTGCCTGTGACTGAACCCCAGCCCATGCCTCCCATCCCCGCCCCAGCTGTGAGCTTGCTGACTGTTCACCAGCACTGCAGGGCCCGGGCAGCACCATGCCCTCATCCAGCAGCCAATGAACAGTGTAATAGGGAGTAGCCCCTGGGCACTGCCCAGAAGACAGTCCATTCGCTCTCCCCCTAAATTAAAAGGGAGAGTTTTGTGGTATATAAAGCATTGCCCAAGAAAGCATTTTTAGGGTTTTTTGTTTTGTTTTTAATGAACTCTTCATTGTAACAGCTATGGGGGGGGAATCAGGGGTCACTCCTGATGGTGCTCAGGGGATCATATGAGGTGATGGGATTGAATCCAGGTTGGTTGTGTGCGAGGCAAGCCCCCTGTCCGCTATACCATAGCTCTGACCCAGCCCCCAGGATTTTAACTGTGAGTCATTTACTGTGGTCCACAGGACACAACTGGCCCAAACTTGCCTGATCCAGCAGTGGCCATCAGGCATCTTTACGGTCACCTAGGACCAGGAAAAGGCAAGTGCAGTGAGCTGTCTAGCAGGAAGAGAGTACTGTGGACGGAGATCCTGGTACTGCTCCACTACGAAAGCAGCAGCAGAACCAAACAGCAGACACAGACGGCCGTGCAAAGCCTGACAGCTCACGGGCTGCCAGTGCAGGGTCGCTGGATGAATCCCAAACACAGCACCTCTGTGGAAGATCCCAGAGCAAGACTAGTCTACGGCTAAGGGGACTCCAGTTCTATTCTGAAGGATGTCGCCTGTCACAGCTGCAGCTGCCAAGAATAAATGAGACCCTAGAAGAGGCTGGCGTGTCAGTGCTGCGGGGAGGGTGGCAGTCTTGCACATGCCTGACCCAGATCCAATCCCCAGCATCCCATACAGTCCCTGAAGAGCCCCAGAGGTGGAGAGCCAGGAGTAACCACACTGAGCACTGCCAAGGGTGCCCACCCCATGCCCCAAAATGAGACCCTGGAGAGGAATCTTGCAAGCACTCCAGGCATCTATGGCCTATCAGAGCTCTGGAGCTGACCCAGCCTCCGCCTGCAGAAACAAGCCAGTTGCAGTCAGCACAGAAGTCCGCAGTAAAGCCCAGCCCAGGTACCTGCACTCTTCACTGATGCCCTCCCCTGGAGTGACCTGCCTCTATCCCAAAAGTGTGGGATATGTGACAGGGTGGGGGACTTCCAAGATTGGGCCACAAATGCACATGCCCTCCTCCTGGCTCTCTTCTTAGATGAGTTCTTTTTTTTTTTGGCTTTTTGGGGGTCACACCCAGCAATGCTCAGGGGTTGCACTCAGGAATCACTCCTGGCAGTGCTCAGGGGACTATATGGGATGCCGGGAATCGAACCCTGGTTGACCGTGTGCAAGGCAAATGCCCTACCCGCTGTCCTATCACTCCGACCCCTCTTCTTTCTTTTTTAAAAACACTGTCAGGATGGAACCCAGGGCCCTTCCAAGCCATGTGCTCTACTGCTAAAGTCCACATATCACTCTCTGAGAGAAGCCAGCCACCAGATCAGGATAACACTCACAGTCCTACTTGGAAAACAACAGAGACTTCTCAGAAACTACCATGGAGAACCAAGGCCTCCTGCTCACAGTGAGATGAGCGAGCCACTTGAGAAGTGGGTCCTCCAGCCCCTCGAGTCCACAGAGAACTCAAGAGAACTGTTACTGTGAGACCCCTCAGCCAGAGCCCAATGACCCTGCAAAGAACTCCTGCCCCTCAAGAACCGAGAGACCATTCTGATGGCTAAGGCGCTATTTGAAGCCAAAGCACTCCCAAAAGTCCAACACACCTGTTCAAGGCCTCCAGTGTGACCCACGTGGTTCAGATGGTTCCTCAGCAGCTGTTCAGGGTTGTTTGATGTATCCCGAGCAAACAGAAGCACAGAGAAAAATGGCACTTCCTTTCCCTTCTCTTTGTCTTCAAAGAGTTCAATGGCTCTGTTGAGCATTAGGAATTTTAAAGCTTCATACAGTTTATATTCCTCTATTTCGTTCGTGAACAGTTCATCACAAGCTGTCTGCCTTGCTTCCACAGCACTCAGTTCAGCCAAGCTTGTCCACTAGGAGAAGAAAGTTACATCGGAATGCAAGTCTGGGCCTCAAGAAGCCCAGCACACATCCATAGTATGAGCGCAGCAGCAGATGGCCACACACCAGTGCACACAAGGTCGAGTCTCTAGCCTGAACAATGGCACTCTTCAGGCTACACAGATCCCTTACTCAGCTTCCCCCATTAATCTGAAACCAAAGTGCAGGCAGTGGCTCCATGGCTGTGGGACGGAAATTCCAATTCCCCTAACTTGTCAGGTAATGAAACTGAACCAGTCCAAGCAAACCCAAAAGGGCTAATGTGCACATCTCCTGAGGGCCAGGACCACAGAAGGCCAGCTGATAGGCCTCTGCCCGGGAGGGCTTACAGGAGCGGTCAACACGCAGAAACTTCAAACCTAATGGCAAAAATGGACAAGGACGACAGTGGGCTCCCCCAAACATTATCTTACTAAGCTGACCTCCTTAGTCCCTTAAAAATTACATGAGTTTCAAATGAATGAGTCCACTCAGCATCTTACACCTTCTCCCAGTCTTCCTCCTCCTCTACAAATCTGGATTAATAATCCAAAGACCTTCAACTCAGGACATGGGAATCCACAAGACAGTAGAAAGCCCCAAGAAAGGAGAATTTTCGTAGCCAATCAGTGAGTCCCACCACACTAATTCTTCGTCAAACTGGTTTCAGATCCAAAAAAAGACTCAGGATTATTTTCAGGACAAATTAACAAATCTACTCATTGAACAAACATCAAGAAAACCAATCACTGTATTAAAATGGGTAGAATCTGAACACATGAACACAAATGTGAACAGCTATCAATGATCCTACTATAGAAAACAAGAACTGAATGATATCCTGAACCCTGAACCAGTATTTCATTTGTTCCAGATTCCTCTGAGGAAGAGGAAACATTACATTCACTCGAGCATCTTTTCCCAAAAGACAGGATACTGACAAGCCTTCACTTTTACCACATTGCTCACAGGACATTGTGTTCATTTAAAATTCTTTTGCCTAAAAACCAGCGAGGGGAAAAAAAACAGAACAGCCAGGAACATTACTGGGGACTCAGAATGGTCTGCTGGGGCAAGAACTTTTCACCTATCAGAGAAAAGCAACTACATGTTCCAAACCTTCTTCTTTAGCAGAGAGAGGGACTCCTTGATTTTATCAACCAGGTCCTCGCTCTCCCCTTCCAATTTCAGTCCGAGTTTCCACTGCTTGATCCAGCTGTATCTGCTCAGGAGTCTTTCTGGTAACTAGAGTATCAAAAGACAGAGAGAAGGTGGCGTGAACACTGCTCGGAGTCCACCACATAAACCACGGTGGAAACCAGAAAGCATAATAAACTTACCTTTGGTTTCAGAATAATTCCTATTCCCTCACCACCACCCTTTTATTTTTGAGGGGGGAGGGAGTTTGGGCTGTACCCAGTGGTACCTGAGGAACCATACTGTGGTTGCTGAGGACTTTCTGGGTGGTTGCGTGTGAGGCAATCACCCTGCCTCTTACACTCTCTGTTCAGCTCAATTCCTGTCAACCTGCTGTGGGGATTGCTGTGTGGAGGACCCTAAATCTGGAAGCCAACGGGTCAGAAAGCACTGGCCTAGGAGGGCTGAACTTAGGGAATGGTAGTTTGGGCTGAAGGTTGAAGACACAGTCTACTCTGGCTCGGGAACATGGTCCCACTCTCAAGATACTTGACGCGTGTGTGTTACACTCTACTGTGGAGGGGTCCAATCCCCTAGGCCTGGTCACAAAAAGGGCCATGCAGAATGTGAAATGGTCCAGGATAAAGGAAAAGCTGCTTTCCTGATTAGGAAAGAAAATCTAATTTCTGATAACTCATATACACTCAGTTTCACTATTAAAAAGAAATACTGCTGAATCTGGTAGAAGTGTCTGATCAATGAAATAAGATTTTTTAAAAATATAGCTAAGACAGAAAGCCTCACTTGTTAGGGAAGGGACAGCTGACCTGACTCTGGCTCCCAGCATGTTATTTTGTCATTCTCCCCCACCCCACTCCCCAACCGCCCCCATCATCAACGGAATCTGGCATCTACAAGGCAGGTCAGGACACGTGTGATGGCTGATGGCCTGGGAACAGAAACTCTCCCAGTCGTCGGGTGTGTCAGGAGAAAATCCTGATTAATTAGGTTGGGTACAGGCATGCCCCTTCACTACAGCTCATTCCTGCCATCCGCTGCACAGAACCTGACTGGTCCCAGGGTTACAGAAAGCCTCGGGTACAGCTGCTCTGGCATCTAAATCTGCACCAACTTTCATAAATGCTAATTCCAGCTCACTTAGAGCCATCGTATGATGATAAGGTGGTTTCCTCTATGCAAACATAAAAGGGATGGGGAGGGGGTCTGATCATCTTATTATGATAAATGAGCACCCACCCCAGGGTCCCCCAACTTCACAATGTTCCGCACTCTGGACCACGGGGCCATGCTACAAACTTCTATTAGTGTCTCAGGTTCAGCTCCAGAACCAAAAATGCCCTCAAGTAGCAACACACTGAATCACAATTAGACCCAAAGGGCAGCTGGGGGTGTCCAGGAGACCATCATGCATTATCTGAAACAATGAACTCGAAGAGAGAATGACACAGGGAACCCAAGTCCACTTGCTTCCTCCTTCCGCCTACGCCCAGGGTGAAGTGGTGCATTGAATTGCCTGGCTGAGGGCCGCACTATCTGGGAATGTGGAGGGCCTGGACAAAGTCTTTAAACTGACAGTTTGGGGGAAAACCAAGGAGAGAAAAGCGGACGTGGAATTATCTACTCAGAGAAAAATAAAAAAACGTAAATGACTCTAAACACCTTCATGGGCCAGGGCACAACAACATATTCAAATAGACTGTCTCCACGGTGCAGGAAGAGAATGGGCTTCTAGACATGAAAGATGTTAAGTAAATGGGGGAAAAAGATTTAAAAAAAACGACAAACAGAAATACTCAAGAACTAAGCAGCTAAAATTAGCTTAGGTGTGATTTCATCTTTGAACCATAAAACAAGACTTCTACTTCTCTATCAAGTACTTATGACTCTTCACATCACCACCTGGAACAAGTGAAAAGATAAAAAACCAAAAATGGATCCCCCAAAAACAAACTCATCAGAATCACAGAGTCTGATGGGCCTGTGACACTCACACATGGCACGAGTTCACCACCCACTGTCATCTAAAAACCGAATGATCCCTGCCTGTTCAGGGAGCCAGGTGCTGTCCTGACCGTTCCTGACCATTCCAACAGCCAAACCAGCATTGCCAAGTTGAGTCAAGCTCAGATGGTCCTTTTGTGGGTCAACTCTGGAACTGGAATCTGGATGGGAGCAGCACCCAGGAAGCCAAAGGTAGACAACAGGAAGTGTTGCGGTGGGAAGGGATGGCAAGGTCAGAGGGCAGCAAAAGCCAAGCTCAAGTTTATGAAGAGAGGAAGGCCAGAGGAATGCCTGCAAACCAAGTGTGTTTCACGAGGGGAACTGCTCACGAACAGAAGCAAGGAGAGCCAGCAGAAAGGGATGTGCCCGTGAGTAACAGAAGACCTTTCTCTGGTCACCGGAGCTCTTGATAAAATACTCTTCAATACAGGTCCAGGGTGCTGCTGGAGGGGTGTCAGGCCCAGCTACACCCAGAGCTGCGATGCTGGTGAATGGTGGGCCAGGGAGGCTCAGGAGAGCCTAATAAGTCTCCAACTACATTCCTATCAACCTACCCGCCAAGAGCTGCCTTTCTGTGCCCCAGAAGTGGATTTACCCCATGGTATTTGTCCCATAACCCTGCAACAGGCATTTCAGAAAAGACAGGGAGACAGTGCCACCCCATTAGCCAGAGTCCAGACCGAGCATTTGCCCTCACAAGCCCTCCTGCTCTCAGACAATGATCCAAGTTCTAACAGTAAGCACTGCTAGGACAGGGACTCGCTTTGTTTCCCAAACACAGATGTCCTTGTGGACTAGAAAGCCGTGAGGGCCTGCACATATGCTCACACACAAAAGCCTAGTGCCACCCAGTACCCTGAGCCTCTGGGAGTGATACCCCAAAGCCAAAACAAGGCGAGAGGGAGTTTCTTGTGATACGGCAATCAAGCTACGGAAGGAGCACTTGGATTCCAGTCCTGTGTGGAGCAAATGTTAGTACCTGGAAATGTAGGAGATCCCACATTGGAGGCACACGGCCAACCACAACCTGAAGCCCTTCCATGCTGTCCCCTGTTATAGGGCACAAGTAGGGAAGCTGCCATCTCAGGCCTCAGAGGTGTCACACAAAACTCTGTGCAGAGAAAGGGCTGAAACCACCGGAGAGGACTACAGAGTGAATGAAGGGCAAGGCCTGTGAGGATGGGAGAGTTCTGATCTTGGCTGACACTGAGCAGAACAGAAGGGAGCAAACCCAAGTACTGAGCTCACGGCAGGGCTGTACTTCTCGCTCTGACACAGAGTCTCGGTGTTTACAAGGTAACACAAAAACGTTACCACTAATAGAAAATAACATAATATGAGACTGACAGCTAAGGACAGTAAACACAAGGGCCAGGAATACTGCCCCATAGTTGGAAGTAGATAAAAAACCAAAAGAGGTAACCGCTCACTATCTGTATTGCAAACCATGATGCCCAAAAGTAGAGAGGGGCTGGAGCGATAGTACAGTAGGTAGGGCATATGCCTTGCACGCGGCTGACCCAGGTTCGATTCCCAGCATCCCATATGGTCCCCTGAGCACACCCAGGAATAATTTCTGAGTGCAGAGCCAGTACCCCTGTGCATTGCCAGGTGTGACCCTAAAAGGAAAAAAAAAAACAAACAAAAGTAGAGAGAGAGTATGGGGAAAAATGTCTGCCATGGAGGCAAGGGAAGGATTGGAAAGGGGGGAGAGCGGAGGGGGCGGGGGGTTACTGGGGACATTAGTGGTGGAGAATGTGCACTGGTGGAGGGATGGGTATTTGATCATTGTATGCTAGAAACTCAAACATGAAAGCTTGTATCTCCAGGTCTGTCGCACTGTCCTCCTGTTGTCCATCAATTTGCTTGAGCAGGCCCAATAACGTCTCCATCGTAAGACTTGTTGTTACTGTGTTTGGCATACTGAATACGTCACAGGAAGCTTGCCAGGCTTTGCCGTACAGGCGAGATACTATAGGTAGTTTGCTGGGCTCTCCGAGAGGGGCAGAGGAATCGAACCCGGCTCGGCCAGACTGGCTGCGCGTAAGGCAAACACCCTACCCGCTGTGCTGTTGCTTCAGCTAGAGATGCTGTATAAAATTTACACTCCATATCTTGTTATTTTTTTCTTTCAAGATTCCAGGTGCAGACTGACAGAAATGGGATTCATTAATTAAAAGCACAGGTTCAGAATAAAAAAGTTCTTGGATTAAGGTCACAACCAAAAATAGTTCACTTATTTCAACAGTCAAAAAAATAGCCCTCATTTTATTGCATAAGGGCGATATTCCATATTAGTTATTTTTAGCCACGAGAGTTTTACATGCTTCTTCTAATGTATAACCTTATTTGAATACTTAAAACTTCTTGATCCTTTAATTCTTTTTTTTTATTTTGGAGAATAAGATCGTTTTTATTGAATGAAACTTAGAAAGATGTGTGGTGTGCGAGTGAAGAAGGAAAGGGATTTGTGGTGAAGAGAGAACAAGAGTTTGACAGAGCAAATAAGGAAGTGAGGAGATGTAGAAGCCAGCCAGCGAGATGCTCATTTCAAAGCCAGCACAGGCTGAAGAGCAAACCCAGCCCCTCAGTTTATAAAATCTTTAAAGTCTTTTTGAGTTCTTAGGGCAAACCGAATCATTTTTTTTTCCCAAATCACTTACCATAATCTAACAAATCTTCGTAGGTCCATTACTGTCTCAGAAAACTTTTTTTTTAATCAAAGGTTCTTTTTTTTTCGTTTTGGTCACATCCGGCATTGCACAGGAGTTACTCCTGGCTCTGAACTCAGGAATTACCCCTGGCAGTGCTCAGGGAACCATATGGGATGCTGGGAATCGAACCTGGGTTGGCCACGTGCAAGGCAAACGCCCTACCCGCTGTGCTATCG
>JAOXYA010051937.1:0-12180 GCA_028565675.1 Sorex palustris | reverse complement strand
TTAATTTGATTATTTGAGTCTAATTATATAATCATATTAGCAGTATTAGGAAATCAAATTCTCTGGGTGAAATAAAAAAACAAGAAAAATCAAAGACATTACTACTGCATTTAGATTGGAAATACAAGTGCAAGCACCAACTTCATCTTTTCCTTTAAAAGGAAATCGGCTTGCTTAGATTCTCAGTCTGGATCAAAACTGTACAAGATTACCTAAACTTGGCTGGGAAGCCAATGATGCTCCAAACACTAATTTGTCAAAAGATACGCGACTGATGTTCAAGAGGTTTTTATTGGCTAAATATGGGAATACTGTAGCATCGAAAGGAAGAACAAGTGCTACTGAAAAATATTGAGTATTTTAAAATCCGTTAGATAATTAGAAAATGTGTTCCTCAAAGTCAGTGATCTACAGTGGAAGACTTACATGCTTAAAATACTATTTTCTGCAGTTTCTAATAGTATGATTGTGACAGAGGGTTGTTTGGGGTACTTGATAATGGTGTCAAGTCAGGGTTATCAGAGTATACGGATCATCTGAACACCATTGAAAATAAAATGGATGTTGTGGGTTGCATCACTTGTGAAGTATTCTTAACAAAATTGAATATAAATTTAAGCAATTCTTTAGGCTTGTGTTTGTGGTTCTTTAGGTTAGGCATGATTCAGAAAGCCCTAGAGCCCCTGAAATTCTTGCAGGGAATTGCAGCACTGCATTGCGGACCTGAACACTAACCCTTCAGGTCTGCACCTCTGGGGCTAGTTATGGCCAAGACTAGTCCCTGGCTCTGGGCACTGCTCAGGAGGTCCCCTCCACTGTCCAAAAATCTGATCAGAGGTATAAGACAGAGGATTCAGTTATATAAAAATACTAGTAATAGGGGCTGGAGCGATAGCACAGCGGTAGGGCATTTGCCTTGCACATGGCTGACCCAGGCTCGATGCCTGCATTCCTCTCAGAGAGCCCGGCAAGCTACTGAGAGGATCCCGCCCTCACGGCAGAGCCTGACAAGCTCCCCGTGATGTATTCAGTATGCCAAAAACAGTCACAACAAGTCTCTCAGTGGAGACATTACTGGGCCCGCTTGAGCAAATCCATGAACAACAGGAGACAGTGCTACAGTGCTGCTAGTAATATGTAGCCCCATGAGTTTTACGAGTAGTGATTATCTTTCTGTTTTGTTTTGGAACCACACCTGACAGTGCTCAGAGGTTACTCCTGGCTCTGCACTCGGGACTCATTCCTTGCAGGGCTCATAGGACCATACAAAAGGCTGAGAATCGAACCCGGGCTGACTGTGTGGCAAGCACAAGACAAGCGCCCTACCCACTGCACCCTTTCTCTGGCCCCTAGTGATTATCTTTGTAATGAAGTTTGATTAAGAATATTTTCACCTTGTCAAACAGTATAAATATATTCTTCTCATTTGGAAATTCACTTGTCTGAATTCACATGTACTGAACTTCATCTGTGTATTTAGTATTGATATGTAGCTCCAAAGGTCTGTTAGCTTACGTTGGTACTCAAGAATAGACTGTGCTTAATGATTTGTCTTATGTAACAGTGGTTCACTGTATTTTAATAACCTTGATATTCATACATGACCTATAATGATCAGTCAACATTTCTGAAATCAATATTATTAGAGCTCACAGAGAAATTGCTTATTTAAAGCCATTCTTTGACCTCTTCTAGCTTATGTGGAGATTTTCTTTTGACGCTAACCCTCACTCCCAAATAACTATCAACCTCTGATTGTCCCAAACCCAGGAATCAAGCCCAGCTCGGCCGGGCTGGCCGCGCACAAGGCAGATGCCCTCCCGCTGTGCGTTCTTGAAGGAAAGAAAAAAAATTTTAAAGGTTTTTATTTCAGAACTGTTTGTAATAGTAAAAAACTAAACGATACTTAGCATTATCTGGGGGGTGGGGGGAGCGGGAGGGAGGGGGCCCTCGTGAGGAGTGATGAGAGACTTTGTGAACCCCCCGCAGGGACACTCAGCTGCTGTGTGGGCGCTGAGCAGCCAGGCCTGAGGCTTTGGTATCAACCTCATGGTGCAGATGGCACCACTACAGTGCTCAGGGACCATTGAGTTCCAGGGATGGAACTTGGAATCTGTTGGAAAATAAATAATAGCAAAGTTTATTTTAAAACAAAATATTTTAAATGTATGTGACCCTCCCCCAGGTGGGGTTTCGACCCCACCATTTGAGAATTACATCTAGCACCAGAACACTGGTAGAGGGACAGGGGTGCCCTGTGAGGGAGAGTGATGCTGGATTGAGCTACACTGAAACCCGTCATTAACAATACGGTAATGTGGAGGCATGGTGCCGCCAGCTGGTCAATCTCTACCTGATGGCGCCTTCAGACTTCCAGATACCCCAAAATTGCTGCTGTGCCTTTAGCCAGACCCCAAAAACTTGGGGCAAAGTTTGCCAAGATAGTAAATGGCCAAAGTTAGGTATGTGGGAGACACACCCACAAACCACCTAGGGCTCAGCTATATAATTGGAGGCATGGCCTCTCTGGTTCCTGATCACACTGCTTAATGACCATGATCCCAGTCACTCAGAAATGAATCTCGAAACCCAACAACTTTTGGCAGAAATGCGTCCAGTCCCTGCAGTAGGATACCGGCGCCAGGCCACCCCTGGTGGGAATAGGTTTCGTGCCTTGGCCTGTTCCCCCTGGCAGCCCAGTGGCTGCCATCCTCCAGAAGCCACTGAACAGTCAAGTTGGACCCGAGGTGATGAGACACGCGGGGCCTCTCGAGATGGGGGTGGAGCCGGCACTTTCCTCCCCATCCCAATGAGACCCCAAACGGCCTCTCTGGCTCCTGATCATGCTGCTCAATGGCCATGATCCCAGAGACTCAGAAACAAATCTCAAAAGCCAACTGCTTTTGGCAGAAATGCGTCCGGACTGTGCAGTAGGTTACTGTTGCCAGGCCACCACAGGGCGGAAAGGGTGCTGACCCTCCACCTGCTCCCCCTTGGCGGCTCTGTGGCTGCCATCTGCCAGACGTCATTGGACAGTCAGGTTTGGGCCCACAGTGACGAGACATGTGGGGCCTCACGGGATGGGGCTGGAGCTGGCCCTTTCCTCCCTGTCCCAACGAGACCCCAAGTGGCCACCCATGAATGCTTTCTCTGGCTCCTGATCAAGCTGCTTAACAGCCATGATCCAGAAGACTCAGGAACAAATCTCAGAACCCAGCAGGTTTGGGCAGAAATCCCTCCAAATTTAAGCATTAAAATTTCAGAATTTCAAAATTGCATGGCCACTACTGCAGCCAGGTGATATCATATGTCATTTTTAACCAGTAATAGGAAACAAATTGTCTACTGTTGCCTTTTCAGCAGAGCTGAGTATTGGGGTAAAATCCCAAATAATAATGGTGGGTCTGTTGTCAAAATATTGAATATAATCAAAGTAGAGAGAGAGTAATGTGGAAATCATCTGCCCCACAGGTAGGGAAAGGGTGTGGGATGGGAGTATACTGGGGTTTTTGGTGATGGAGAATGGGCACTGGTGAAGGTAGGGGTATTTCATTGTATGACCGAGACTTAAACCCGAAAGAAAGCTTTGTAACTGCTCTCATGGTGATTCAATAAATAAAATTATTTAAAAAAAGAAAAAAAAAGAATCAATTTTGGGGGGCCAGAACAATAGTACAGTGAAAGTACAGTGAATAGGGTACTTGCCTTGTACACAGATAGGCAGATTCAATCCCTGGCATCCCATATGGTTCCCTGAGCCCATCAGGCATGATTACTGAGTTCAGAGCCAGTAATAACCTGGGTGTAACCCACACATGATAATATATATATATATATATGTATATATATATATAAATTTCTGGTCTGGGGTTGGTAGGCTACTTGCCTTGCATACAACCAACCCAGGTTTGATTCCCCAGCACTCCATATGGTCCCCCCAAGCCCACCAGGAATGATCCCTGAACAAAGAGTCAGGAGTAAGTCCTAAGCATAGCTGCATGTGACCCCCCCCCCCCACACACACACAAAAGAAAAAAAATCATTCTGACAGTAGCCAAACCTTCCATCTAATCAACAAATATGCTTTTTTAGAACCTAGCCTGGACTAGATACTGTGCTTTTCACTTTACAGCACGAAGATAAGTCTGTTGCTCTCTCAGGTACTAAGTCACAGAAACCATAACACAAATACTACATAACTGTGCCCTTGACCCAATCGTGGGTGTCACAGAATGCCTACCAATGGCTAAAAACATGCAGCCCCTCTAAAACGTGAAGCTTAGGGGCTGGGACGATAGCACAGCAGGCAGGGCATTTGCCTTGCACACGGCCGACCCGGGTTCAATTCCCAGCATCCCATATTATCCCCAGGGGTAATTCCTGAGTGCAGAGCCAGGAGTAACCCCTGTGCATCGCCAGGTGTGACCCAAAAAAGCAAATACAAATAAAAATTAAAAAATAAAATTTGAAGCTTATGCATGCTGTAAAACAAGTCACCTACAGGTAAGGCATGGCTAGAATTACCAAAGTGTCCGCATGGATGCATCTAGCAAGTACTGGTGACCACTTACTCGATATACCAGTGCCTCTGTACACTCACAATATGGACAGAAAAAAGTAGCGACCTTCCAGGCTACACAGTCAGCACCTCACCCTCTGGCGTCATTATACCTTCAACTGAAAGGGAAAGAGAAGAATGGCACCTGATTGCTGACAATGCTGTCACTTTCACAAACTGACAATTACAGGGCCGAGAATTTCACTCTAACCGTCACATGCTCTCATCCAGACTTAGACTGAAGAGGGTGTGGAGGAATTCACTGGCATCTGTGAGTTTCTAGCACTCTTCTCTTCCTCTAAAATAATCCCTCTCATAACAAAAAGGGTAAATGGGCACGGGGGAGGGGGGGACTATTTCAGAGAACCCTAAAAGTCAAATGAGATCTGTCAGGAGGGCAGTTACACAACTGCTTCTTGTCCCTTTCCATTTCAAACCTGCTCAAGGTCGTGGAAGCGGAGGTATACCCTGGCACGGGGCCCAAGCGAAGGAGAAATAAATGGAAGCAGAGGGAGAAGGAAGGGCATAAACAGCAGGCAGCTTCCTGGTCTGTCCTACACGCTAAAGAGCATGCTTACTGGGACCTGTTTTAAACTCACTTAAGCACACAGATATATTTTAATCTTGGAAATTAGAAGTTTGACCACTTGGGCTGGAGAGATAGCAGAAGGATGAAGATACTTGCCTTGAATTGCAGCCAGCCCAGGTTAGATCACCAGCATGAGACACCCCCAGGAGTGATCCCAGGCTCTGTGCTCAGGGATCACTCCTGGTGGTGCTTGGGGAACTATATATAGAGCCAGGAATCAATCCAGGTTGGCCAGGGGCAAGGCAGTTGCCTTAACAGCTGTCCTATTTCTCCAGTCCCACATAACAAAGTTTTATGAGTCCCTTATATTTTTATGAGTTTCTAACTGCTGTCGTTATCTCCACTTAGGATGAAGATGTCATTATATAGTATGCCTTGAACCTATAGAGCGAAGTAATTCCATTAGAGCTCAGTAAAACTGGGGAAGAGATACAAAACATGGAAAAAATATAAATGCAAATTTAATCTTTCTCCTCCCGCACCCCATCTCCTGCCCCCGCTTCTCATCAAAAAAGGAAAGCATTAGCAGAAAGGGAGGAATGAAAGAACTGGTCTGTATCAAAATGGACTGGGGAGCAAGAGGTCACCCTGAATTATTTCTCCATAGACTGAGAAACACGAATTCTATGGAAAATCAGAAGAAAACTCATCTCTCCTATAGACCCAAACAAAGTTTTGGACTCCAGGGGTGAAACAAAAGCACAGAGGTACAGACTTGGCCAGGAATTCCAGCACTGTCCTTCAACCGGTGTTTTCTAGAATCAGTAACTCTTCATTACAAACAACAAAAATTACTGAGGGACCAGAGAGAGAGTCCAACAGGAAAGGCACTTGCCTAGCATGCGGCCCAGCTGGGCATTGTCCCCAGCACCACAGACTGTCCCCCGTGTGCCTCCAGGAGTGATCCTTGAGCACAGATCCAGAACTGATCCCTCAGCATCCCTGCCTGGTGTGCCTCAAAAGACAAACAAAAAAACCACTGAGGCTGTCTCCATATCCCGAAAATTATTTTTCAGAAGTACTCTGGAAAAGAACTGCGCATGGCACACTTACCCAAATAATCAAAATTTTAAAAAGCATGAAACTGACACAGTACCAGGGAATACTGAAGAACTGACAGGCACTCAATTTGGTGGTTGGTTTTTGTGTCTATTTTTTCCCATTGTTTATGCATGTAGTACCCACATTTGCTGACATCTGTTAAATCAGTCATGCTTATCTATTGACTGAGAAACAAATGTAGCATAACAGGACGCACTCCAGTAATCTTAGTGTGTGTCAAAATACCTTTGTTTTACAGTCCAGCTACAACTCTAAAAAACTGAGAAAATTAAATGTCCAAGATTCCCTCAGACTATTTCAAAAGGATATTAATAGTTTCCCAGAAGTAAGCGTGGGGATTAAATAATGACACACAGAAACACTTAGCCTTTCCCTGGGCTACAGATTCCCAATGCACCTTAGCTTCCTTCCGACAATAAAACCTTTTCTCCACTCCCTAGGGACTCAGTTAAGATTAACTTCCCATAAGTGGGAGTTAAAATTTTCATTTTAAACCTCCCCCAGTTAGGGCCCCAAGCCCCACCCCACAATCACACAAATGGATAAATAATTATTTTTTTAACATGCCCCAGCTGCACCAAATTAATCCAGGTAGTATTTGTTTTCAACAAATAAACCCGTGTTTGTTTTAACATGTTTATTTTACTTGCAATAAAGCCAGCCTAAGTAGTCAAAGAAAGCTGGCCAATCCAGCATGCAGTGGAGCTAAGAGGAAGCTGAAGGCCTGAAATATGTGGCACCCCAATAATTAACTGGGATCTTCCATTCCGTAGGGCAGAGCGAATGCACAGCAGGTAGGGCGTTTGCCTTGCACGCAGCAGACCAAGGTTCGATTCCTCTGTCCCTCTGGGAGAGCCCAGCAAGCTACCGAGAGTATCCCGCCCACACAGCAGAGCCTGGAAAGCTCCCCATGGCGTATCCTATGTGCCAAAAACAGTAGCCACAAGTCTCACAATGGAGACTTTACTGGTGCCCGCTTGAGCAAATCAATGAAGGATGGGAGGACAGTGCTAGAGTGCTTCATTCCTGCCATCCAGGAAGCTGCCACACTGGGAGGAAGCAGCACTGAAGGGAAGCCTTTGGGATTTGTTCTTTGCGGGGGGTTTTTCTTGTGTTTTTTTTTGGGGGGGGGGGTTGGTTTGTTTAGGAAGCCACAGCTAGCGAAAGGGCAGGGTGATGGGCAGGGCGGCTCACTCCTGGCTCTGCCCTCAGAAATCACTCTTGGTGGTGCCTACAGGACCATTTGGGATAGCAGCGGGGATCGAACCTGGGTTGGTTGATTCATGCAAGGTAAGCAACTTATGGGGATACAACGGCTCCAGCCCAGGGTTCATTGTTTTAGAAAGCTCCTCTTTGCCCACTCTATCTCACCAAGATCCCTGCCTCAGGGAGTCAAAGAGAGTCACAAAGCATCTCCTGAGTGAGGAATGAAGATGGGAGGAAGCAGTCTCCAGTAACACCTGCTTTCTTCACCTTACAGAACCAAATCCAAACGGCAGCTCTCACCAGCTTCTAAAGTGTCCTGTACCTTCTAATATCCCTCAAAGACAAAATGAGTGATGTGAAAAGACCTCAGCACCATCTGCTACACAAATACAGCCGTCAAGTGCAGAGGCCACCTAAGAATGAGGAGAGATGGAGTGCACAGCTTGGACAACGATTTATCCCGGGAAACAATTTTCCCTTGAAGGTCTTCCTTGACAATCATCTAATTTATTGCAGGTGCTTTTCCCCATCTTCACCTTCTGCAAAATCCCATTTTATTGTGGCTACAAGTTTCTGCTATTACCACCAGGAGAGAGAAATAATGGTCAGATAATGAAGTGTCAAAAATCTTCAAAATCGAATTAACTGCCTGCTGCTTCTTTCTCTCACATCCCTCTTCCACCTCATTTTTGTCCTCTACTCTTAAATTCTTACGCCTACCCTCTGAGGTCTGTTTCCACCATTCCACTGTTGGATCTAAATTTTATCTCATCGCTTCCAAATTCAGTATCTTTCAGAATTCAGTATCTTTCCCGCAAACCACTTCTACCAGTATTTCTTAAGAGATAAGATAAGTTAGGTAAGTCTAACTCTCTTCTTCCCCATAATCCAACACTCTGGAACTTAACAAAATACAGTTAACTCAAAAGATCTTCCAGGGAAAATCCACCAATCATACTTTTGAAAGGTTTCTTTAATCTTAATGATATGTCCCTGGACGCCCACTCCCTTGCCCCCTCTAGTTATATAAATCCGGACACAGGTAGGCACTGTTCACTTCTGTGTCAATAATGTTTAATAAAGGCGGTGGAGAGAGGAGCAACCACATAAACGAAAGGTGAAGAGAACAGAGGTGTTAAACAGAAAAGGGTAGTTACAGTTTACCATGGAGGAATTCAGTGCGTTAACTCTGCCAAGAGGAGGCGGGTGTAAGTGATGAAATGTTTTAGGTGCTGAGCACTGGATGGGTGCCTAGTGGCGGTGGATTACTCATCCCGAACTACATGCTGCCAGTTTTGCACTTGCCATGAAGACACCACAAGGGCTCAGAGAGCTACCGACAGGAGGCAGTACTCCACAGCCGCAGCACAGATTGCTTTGGGTTTGCTTTATGTTTAGTTTTTGAGATTCTGTAGTTTACAGTACTGTTAATAATGGTTTCTCACACACATAATTCCAAAATCACACCCACCGCCAGTGTGCTCACTTCCCTCCCCCGGGAGACCCCAACACCCCTCCCTTCCACTACCTCCACCCCCCACCCTCCACCCCCTCATGTGCGTCAACACATATTTCCTAATGCCCACACTGGAGGATGCCTAGCCTGCTAAAAGATTGCAGGCCAACAAGCAACAACTGGTAGGGCAGAAAACTTGAAGGGTCTGCCAGGGTTTTTTAAACCCCAACGACTGTATCCTGGAAGTGGAAGAGAGTTGAGTGCATGTGAAAAAGCCCAGTGTGTTCAGAGACACAGGGTGAATCTTGCAGGGAGCAGCTCATGAAGATCACAAGGTCACATGGAGACAGGTGAAGTGTTCAGGGTGGTTTTATGAAGGGGACAGGGGGGAGGGGGCGCAATCATTTTCCACAGTAAACGAAAAATACTATTCAATGCTCTCTCTGATCTAGTCAGGAGGAAGATACCTTCAGGCAGTTCTCTTTCATCTACATTCATGCCAGAGGCTCTGAAAGAGCAGCCCTCAGGGCTGGAGTGATGGTACAGTGGGTAGGATGCTTGCCAGGGTTCGATGCCCCGCACCCCATATGGTCTTCGAGTCCCATCAAGAATTGGGGGCTGGAGGGGGCTGGAGCGATAGCACAGCAGGTAGGGTGTTTGCCTTGCACGCGGCCGACCTGGGTTTGATCCCCAGCATCCCATATGGTCCCCTGAGCACCGCCAGGAGTAATTCCTGAGTGCAGAGCCAGGAGTAACCCCTGTGCATCGCCGGATGAGACCCAAAAAGCAAAAAAAAAAAAAAAAGAATGATCTCTAGCACAAGTGCCAGAAGTCAGCATGGATCAGTCAAGTGTGCCCCAAAATGGAAGGAAGGAAGGAAGGGAGGAAGGAAGGAAGGAAGGAAGGAAGGAAAAGGAAAGAGAGAGGGAAGGAAGATGGGAAGGAGGGAGGGAGGGAGGAAGGGAGGGAGGGAGTGAGGGAAGAAGGGGAGGGGAGGGGAGAGAAGGTAAAGAAAAGAAGAGAGGAGAAAGAAAGGAGGGGAAAGAAAGGAGGGAGGGAAGGGGAGGAGAAAGGAGAGGAGGAGAGAGAGGGAAGGATGGCAAGCTTCCAAAAGCATCAAATTTGCAGCCAACATCCCACTGCCAAGCCTGGGATCTCACCCAGGTCCTACTTGCGGTTAGAAACTCTGTGATTGTTAAGATAATAATCTGGTTAATCAAATCTCTAGGGTTGGAGAGATGGTACAAGGGTTAAGGCGTGTGCCAGTGTGGGGGCTCCTCCCAGCACCACATGGTTGCCCCTACACCCCCAGCAACCAGGTGTGACCCTTTACAAAACCTAAAATAAATAAAGCCTCCAAGTAGGCACATTCATGTTGGAGAGCCTTGCCTGGAGCAAACCCACCAGATTCCTCTAACTTTTCACCCACTATGTTTCACAAAAAATTCTCAAGACTTACAACTTCAATCTGCCCACAGATTCTCTTATCCATCTATTTATCATGTTTTGAGTGTGCTAGGCAGGGAAGTGTGTACTGCAGAGAGAGAGAGAGAGAGAGAGAGAGAGAGAGAGAGAGAGCACAACCTCAGGGAAACTTGCATTTTAGTTGAGAAGTAAAGGTGCATATTTGAAAAGGGAAGGAGAGCTCAAGTGTCCAATCTTAATAAAAGTAGGAGCGAAGAAGTAAAACAAACAGCAAGGGAGCTAAATGCCACGCCAACAGGTACACTACACAGCAATGACATTCAAACCTGAACAGCAAGTACAAACACTGATAAGAACTTTCTGTGAGATACAGCTAGACCCGGAATTTGTAGACTAGCCACCTAAGAAGTTTGCCCAGCTTCAAAAGTGGTTTCAAGAGATAAAGGAGGGTGAGAAAATGCATGAAGTGCATACCCTGGGGCATCTAAGTCACTGTGGAAAGTTGAGAAAGTTGTTGACCTTGACCTAGGTGGGCCCAAGAGTATTGCCCTGTCCTGATGCGCGTTGCTTTCACATTCACAGGGCAACGTGACTGAAGGTCAGGTTGCCGTCCAAGCCTGCTTTACAGAGCCCTCGCGGGGAGCCACGCGCTTCTTCCTACCAGGCATCTGTGAGTCAAATGGTCCAGTCTGAAATCATCGCCGGGCCCTTGGCTAAGGAAAGGGGCTCGGCGGGACCCTGGATTTGACTGCCCTTGGAGAAGGATGATGGAATGAGAGAAGAGCTCCAAGGAGGAGCAGGAGTTAGTCCCCTTTGCAAAAAGTTCGCGTGCCATTCTGCGGTGCGCTTACGAAGTAAATCAATCAAATAAATTTTAAAAAAAACCTCCCTACGCCCGTGCCAGGAAGGTGCTCCCGCCGTCCCGGGGGCAGCCGAGGTGAGCCAGCCTCCTGGGACTGAGCGCTGGGCTTCTGGTCCAGGACTCGACTCCAAGGCTGGGACGCGGCCGCGGCGAGCCTGGCCGTCCCGGGAGGGTGTGAGCGCGCGCGGGGCCCGGGGCCCGATGCCCGATGCCCATCCGGCAGCACGCGCCGCGAGGGTGCCCCCTGAAGCCCCGCGCCGCAGGGGTGGCGGTAACCGGCTCCGTCCCGGGTGTGCCCCGAGGAAGCGCTGCTGCAGCCCGGGCTACCCCCCTCCCGGCGCCGCGGGCCGCCACTGCCTTGTAGGGGAGAGCGGAGGTGGGACGCCGCCTCCCCCCTTCACCGCGCCCCGCATCCGCCCCCTTGGCGGCGAGCTCGCGCCCCTCCGGAATGAACCCTGCAGGGCCGGGGTGGGGGTGGGGGTGGGGGTGCTGGGGCTCCAGCGCCGAGCTCCAGAGCTCCCCGCTACCCCACCGCTCACCCCTGCAGCCTGCAGCCTGCCGCAACTGGCGCGTCGCCCCCCCCCCCTCCACGAACACGCGTCGCGTTCGGACTCCGGAGCCCCAGAAGTGGCGGGGCCGGGGAGAGGGCGCGAGGGGTCCCGCGGGGCAGGGCGAGGCGGGGCGGGGCGGGCGGGGGAGCCGGGAGGCCCCGGGATGCGCGTTACCTGCGAGCGGGCGACGAGGCGCGGGCAGGACACGAGTCTTCCGAGCGCCGCCATGTTCGCGCCTTGCGGGGCTGCGGCGGGCGCGCGACTGTCCGGGAGTTGGTGCCGGGGCGCCGCGTCCCCGCCCCGCGGGAGGAGGGAGGGGAGGAGGGCGCGCGGGGGGCGGGCTGGAGGCTCGTCCGCGCCGCCCGTGACGTCCGCGCCTCGCGCTCGCCGCGCCCCCGCCCCTCTGTCCCTTCCCCACAGAGCATCATGCAATGATTCATTCATTGTTTAAAAGGGTACATACCCTCCACT
>JAOXYA010051930.1:0-12181 GCA_028565675.1 Sorex palustris | reverse complement strand
CCAGTCTTCATTTATAAATATAATAAACATGTCTTTTTTTCTAATTACAAGTCTGATAAAAACTGTGTTATGGTGCAACTTACATTTCTGCACTTCTATTAAAAGAATCTTATCAAATGTATTTTTATCAGTCACATGGAAGAGAGGAAGGAAAGAAGGAAGAAACGGAGGAAGGGAGGAAGGAAGAATCCTGATCCCTTAGCACAAATCCAGGAGTAAATCCTAAGCACAGCTGTTAGTGGCCAAAAAAATAAAATAAAAATCTTAGGGCTGGGGCCTGGAGCGATAGCACAGCAGGTAGGGCATTTGCCTTGCATGCGGCCAACCCAGGTTCAATTCCCAGAATCCCATATGGTCCCCTGTGCATAGCCAGGAGTGATTCCTGAGTGCAAAACCAGTGCATCACCAGGTGTGACCCAAAAAGAAAAAAAAATCTTGGGGCTGGAGTGATATAGCACAGCAGGTAGGGACTTGCCTTACATGCATGCAGCCAATCTGGATTCAATCCCCAACATCCCAATTGGTCTCCTAAGTCTGCCAGTAGTGATTCCTGATCACAGAGCCAGAAATGAATTCTGAGCACTGCCAGATATGACACCAAAAATAACAAAACCAAACAAACAAAAAATATCTTTAACTCTTCCACAAGTATCATTAAGTTGATCACTCAACACTGAGAACTACTTAGGAATCCAAATGTAGTACTGCCAACAATGTAGAAAGTTACATTACCTACCACTCTTTCGTTCCCATTCCCCCAGTATGAGATGGCTTCCAGGGGGACACAACTGAGACATTTCCCCACTCTCATGAAATGTTAGCTGCCAAGCTATCATGATGCATTTATTCTCTGCCAAGATCCCTGTAGATAGGGTAGGTTGTATATTAGGGTCTCGGTTAATCAAGTCTGCCAGAGTCTCCTCACCTCCTTTTGAAGATCAGTCTTTCTATAATGTTGCCATCGCATTGACCTAGTGTTATAGCAAAAAGGCATTTACTCCAAATTGGGCCCTTGAGTATTGCGTGAGAGATTTGTGTGGAAAAACTCAGATGCTTGAGAAGTTATAGTTGATTGTACAGTTAAATAGATAAATCTGGGTCCTTCCCAATAACCAGGATTCTCCTTTTACCAGAAAATGGCTTCACTTGTCCTGTCCCCCATTGCCTCTCCAGATGACAGTGTTCTGGTCCCTTCCCTGCAATGTGCGTCTCCAATGTACATGGCCTGGTCTTATCCCTAAACTATTCTCTAACCAGCGTATGCATTCTGATTTGAAATCTGCAGCTGGAACACTGTAATCTATGTGCCCTTTTTGGGGTTTACTGCTCTATACTTTGTCACTGAGCCTCTTTAGGATAGTATTCCAGTGCTCCTGACCCCTTGACCACTTCTACAAGTGTGAGAACGTCAGTTGCCAAGCCATCCACCTCAGTATGAAAGGGCAAAGGTGAAAGGGCAAAGAGGAGGCATAGCCAGAGGCTTCGTTTTATCTCCTATTATCTCCACCCCCAGGGACTCCCATTACCTTTTTCTTCTGGGTACCTTTTCAGCTGTCTTGGGCTGGAGCAATACCACATCAGGTAGGGCATTTGCCTTGCACGTGGCCGACCCAGGTTCGATTCCTCCATCCCTCTTGGAGAGCCTGGCAAGCTACCAAGAGTATCTCACCCTCACAGAAAAGCCTGGCAAGCTCCCCATGGCGTATTTGATATGCCAAAAACAGTAACAACAAGTATCACAATTTGTTGTGAGACGTTACTGGTGCCCACTCGAACAAATTGATGAACAATGGGAGGACAGTGCAACAGTGCTACCCTTTCAGCACACATTTAAAATGACCAATTACATTAGCTCTTTTACCCAGCATCCCTCCCCCTTTACTGCCACTATCTCATCACCAACACTTCCCATGTCTGTTAAAATTTCTGTTCGCCAAAGCTAGACCTGATCTTCTCTGTTTCTTCTCCCTGTAAGAGGCAGGGATTCTCTTTCACCCCCAAAGACTCAGAGAAACCATCACTGAATGAGTTGATCCAGAACAGGAACCTGAACACCAACAGGTTAAGAAAATTAATAACATTTTTAAGCTTTGGGGGCTGGGCTGGAGCGGTAGGGCATTTGCCTTGCATGCAGCCAGCCCAGCTGAGCCAGGTTTGATTCCTCCACTCCTCTCAGAGAGCCTGGCAAGCTACTGAAAATATCTCGCCCGCAGAGCAAAGCCTGGCAAGCTACCCGTGATGTATTCAATATGCCAAACACAGTAACAAGTCTCAAAATGGAGGCAATACTGCGCCCACTCGAGCAAATCGATGAACAATGGGAAGACAGACAGACAGACAGAGCTTTGGATTTCTTTTCTCTCTAGAAAAGCTGTATGCCACAATAAGATCAAGAGCTGAGTAGCATATACACAATGTATTCCAACCTATGAAATTCAACGGTAATGCAACATTCTCTTCCAAAGAAGCAAGGCTGTCAAGTTCTCCACAATAACTAGCAGGCCCATCTCACTCATAAAGTTTACTTCAGTGGGAAATTGTTGACTTTGAGAGCCAGGATATCAAAAGAGTTTAATATGGAAACTGAATCAAAGGAAAAACAAGCTACATTACATACTGACCACTTACTATTACTAGGAGCATGCCAAGAGTTTTATGTGCCTATTTTCTTGCCATTTTTTCATTGTTTAGATTCTCTAAACCCTCCCTTTGGAGATTGTGATACACTGAATTTGTGCTAGAGCTGGAAAACTTGTAGTTTTGGCAAGCACTTAATAGGATTTCTATCATCAGTTTGGTAAATATTGCATCATCTCATTTGCTCTTAAAATAACCCTAGAAAGCAGATAACTTTCTAAAGGCAAACTACAAAGTTTAGTTTCATTCTAATTCACATATTGTTAGTGAATTAGAATGAAACAATATCAGGAATCCATAAACTACAGCCCATGACCCAAATTTAACCTACTTCCCCCTTTTACCTTTTTATTGCCACAAAACATATGTATCATAAAAATTATCATCTTAATCATTTTTAAGGATAAAGTTATGTGACATTAAAAACATTCATATTGTTGGACCATCACCAACATCCATCCCCAGAATATTCTTATCTTTCCAAACATAGACTTAAAATCCATTAAATAATGACAACCTATATTATCCCTTCACCCAGACCCTGACAACCACCATTTTACTTTTTTAAATATTCTCATAAGATCATCAACAGTCCTACTTTTGAAGCCATCTTATTTTACTTAAAATTATGTCTGAAGTTCAATCATGTTGCAACTTGTGCCAGACTTGTTTTCTGTATGACTGAATAATGCTTCTTTGAATGTGTGTGTGTCACATTTTATAGCCCTTTATCTACCCATAGACAGAATAGTTTCCATCTTTCTGCTACTGTGAATAATGTTACTAAGAACCTGGGTGTAAGACTATCTATTCAAGACCCTGTTTTTAATTCTCTGGGACGAATACCTAAAAAATTATGTAGCATTGTAGCACTGTCCTCCCATTGTTCATAGATTTGCTCGAGGAGGCACCGGTAACGTCTCCATTGTGAGACTTGTTGTTGCTGTGTTTGGCATATCGAATATGCCATGGGGAGCTTGCCAGTCTATGCCGTGCGGGGGGGATACTCTTGGTAGCTTGCAAGGCTCTCCGAGAGGGATGGAGGAATCGAGCCCAGGTCGGCCACATGCAAGGCAAATGCCTTACCCACTGTGCTTTCAGGTAACATGGTAATTCTGCTATTTATTATTTGTGGGACTGTCATGCTACTTTTCACAGCAACTGCACCATTTTACATCCTACCAACAATATTCAAGACTTCAAGCCACAACATTCTTACCAATTATTGTTTAGATTTGTTTCTTGTTGTATTTAAATATATATGTATATATACCATCCTACTGTACATAAAGTAGTATTTCACTTTGTTTTTTACTTTCAGTTCTCTAAATATTAGTGATGTTGAGCATCTTCTGTGTGCTTGAGTTCATTTGTGTGCTTTTCTAAATAAATATCTGATCAAGTCATTTGTCATTTTTCTTACAGTTGTCTATTTTTTGTGGTTAAGTTGTAGTGTTTTTTTTAATTTACATTACACGTTGACTCCTTGTCAAATAAATATATTGTAACTATTCCTTTCCATTCTGTGGGTTGCCATTTTATATTCTTGATGGTGGTATCTTTTGTAGAACAAAGACATTTATTCTGATAAATTTCAATTTGTTTTGTGTTGTCATAGCCAAGAATATATTGCCATATCCAATGACAGGAAAGCTTTTTAACGCTTTCTTCTGTTTCAGAATCTTCAATTCTATGTTTATATCTTTTATAAATATTTTATAAACATTAAAAATGTTTATATCATTTTGAGTTAATGTTTATATATAAGGTCCAAATTCATTCTTTCAGATATAGACAACCTATTTTTAAAGGTTATTGGGGTGACTATTCTTTTTTCATTGAATTATTTGCCTCTTGCCAAAATCACTTGATCATCTATGAAAATATTTATTTCTATCTTATGGATTTTTAAATCAATTATTTATTTCTATCTTATCTTACTGATATGTCTGTTTTTATGCAAGTGCTTACATTGTTATGATTATCATAGATAACTATGCAGTAAGCATTGAGACATGGTAGTGTGAATTCTTTTTCAAGATTGCTCTAAATGGGGTTTCTCAAGACTCCACATGAATTTTGTATTGTAAAATTTTTGTGAGAAAAGCTGTTGGAATTTTGAAAGGTATTGCATTGAACCTGTAGATAATTTTGCATAGAACCAACATTTAGCAATGTAAAATTTTTTAGTCCATGACCATTGGATATCACATAAAAAGTTCCGTGTTTATGGCTTCTTTCTTTTAACCAGCACCATAATTTTAAGGTATCAGGGCTCTCACTGCTTGATTAAGCTTTTTCTATATATTTTACTATTTCATGCTTTGTTTAAAAAAGATTAGTTTATTAAATTCCTTTTTGCTTAGTTTGTTGTTAGTATATAGAAATGCAAAGGACTTGTCAAAAGAAATTGTCATGTTTCCAAAGATTTGTCTCACCACAAAGGTTTCCTTCTATCCTAATAACAGAAATAATAAACCATGTATGTCTTCTCACTAAGATTCTTTCTCAGACCTTCTAACACTAGAGATCAGATAGTTCTTAGTGATTTGCTGAACAAGTGTGACTGATGTTCAATGTGTATACTCAAGACTATGGTGACTCAAAATAAGCAGCTCTTTACTTTATTCCAATTTTTCCTAAAAACCCAAATTCCGTCCACTTTTCAAAGAAACCAGTTTGTTTGAAGGAGGGTTATTAATCCCTATATTCATAATTTTATCAAAAATACTTTCGATAATAATGGTTTTCTTCATGAGAAGAGAAATTCAAGTGGCTGGAGAAGATAGAGCACTTGCCCTGTATGCCCTTATGGTCACCCAAGTCTCACCAGGAGTGATCCCTGAGCACAGAGCAAGGAGTAATCTCTGAGAACTACAGGAAGTGTCCCAAAGAAATAAGAAAGAAAAGAGAAAGAGTGTTCCCTGGGGGGGGGAGGGGGGTTTACAGTTTATATGCATTTCAAGTCTCTTGGGCTAAAAGTGGGTCTAAAATTGTAATTTATGTCACTGTCACTGTCCTCCCATTGTTCATCTATTTGCCCAAGCAGGCCCAGTAACATTGTGAGACTTGTTACTGTGTTTGGCATATCAAATACGTCACGGGGAGCTTGCCAGGCTTTGCCGAGCGGGCGAGATACTCTCGGTAGCTTGCCGGGCTCTCCAAGAGAGGCAGAGGAATAAAACTCGGGTCGGCCATGTTGGCTGCATGCAAGGCACATGCCCTACTCGCTGTGCTATCGCTCCAGCCCATAATCCATCTTCCCAGCATTTCAGATGTACTCTTAAAGCACACAGAAGTATATTATCATTACTCCTAGACTTTCTTTTTTTAAAAAAAAAATTATATAACTATCTTAGTTAACTAATGTTTTGTACAATCTGTTTCCATAATACATCTCTCTTCAGTTCTTTTACATTGTGATCACTAAATCAAAGTCCAACATCATTACTGTCGTCAGGTCAGTTAAAGTGTCTGAATTGAACTCCCTGCTTCCTTTTCCTTCTGGTTTATTTTTTTCACAATACTCATCCTGTCTAGGGCTGGAGCGATAGCACCGCGGGTAGGGCGTTTGCCTTGCACACAGCCAACATGGCTGACCCGAGTTTGATTCCTCCTCCCCTCTCGGAGAGCCCTGCAAGCTACCGAGAGTATCTCGCCCCCATGGCAGAGCCTGGCAAGCTCGCCATGACGTATTCAATATGCCAAACACAGTAACAACAAGTCTCACGAAGGAGACGTTACTGGGCCCACTAGAGCAAATCAATGAACAACGGGAGGACGGTGACCGTGACATCCTGTCTCAATGACGTGGGACCAGAAAGATAGTAGGGCTGGGGCTCTTGCCTTATTCAAGGCTCACATGGGCTCAATCCCAGTATTCCATTTGGTCTCCAGAAGACCTCCAAAAGTAATTCCTGAATGCAGAACCAAGAGTAATCTATGAGCATCACGAGGTTTGCGCCCCCCCAAAAAAACAAACAAGCAAACAGAAGTCAATGGCTTTCCATATCATTCACCATAAAGGCCAGTACCCTGAAAATGCCAAAGGTTTGAGTGGTCTTTCCTTGGATTTACAGTTCTTAACCTCAGCTTAGCCAGGAATGACACTCTTGTTTCTTAAGTTGAAACTGTGTCAGTATCCCCTAGGTTCTTCTACATCCCACATTCTTCTTTTTTTTTTTTTTTTTTGCTTTTTTTGGGTCACACCCGGCAATGCACAGGGGTTACTCTTGGCTCGCTTGGAATCAAACCCAGGTCGCCTGCATACAAGAAAAATGTCCTACCTGCTGTGCAATTGCTCCAGCCCCTACATCCCACATTCTTTCCCACCAGTATTCACATACATGGTTGCCTCCAGCTGGCATCAGCTCCCTTTCTTCTCTTGAAATTGGCCATGTCGTTTTAGAACTCCAAGTCTTGCCCAAATGTCATTTCCTCAGGTTTCAGCCTGGATCTCGTGCCACTGGTTTTCATTTTTAGCATTCTGCTATTTCATTTTCAGGAAACTCTCACAATATGGAAATGTATTTTACTTGTATTTACATTTTTCTCCACCATTATATAAATTCTATTAAGGCATAGACTGTGATATGATCACTTTATAACTGACTGTCATGTTGTAAGCCCTCATAAAACAATAAATGGACAAAGAAAGAAATTAAAGCTCAAAGATATATTGTTTGTTCCAGGTAAGAGTTAATGATTGTCTAAGTTAGAAATGAAATCATAATTACCTAGCACTTGAACCACTGTCTCATACTTTTCCCAAAGGAGTATGAAGCATTTGCTTTTCTGGAAATACATGGAGTAGAAATATAAGAACTAAGAAATTTCAGAACTCAAAACCTTATTTCCAAAGATGCCACATTCCTTGACTAATGTGAATCATATACCATTACCATTATAGATTCAACTATTTTGAATGTGACTATTAATTCCTAATCAGTAATTTTTCACAGTTATATTCAAACTGCAAAAGGTCCAGAGAATAGTCGCCACTTCAATTTATCTTTTATTGATGCAGAACATCAATATGATTCCTTACTTTACAGTTAAATTCAAAATAATCAATGTTCTAATGAGTTAATACAAGAAACCTTTGTCCAATGTCATAAATGTTTGTTTTGATGATCCTTTGTACTGTCATTTATTTGCAACTACTTGACTTCAAGTACTCTCTTTTGTTTAAATTTGAGCAACACTTAAAAAAGAATGAGTTTTGTGAGAAAAAGTAAAGGGTGCTTTCTAAATTTGTTTGAATTGAATTTTTTCTATTTTCTAGCATATTAGTTACAGACTGAGCAACTTGCAAAATCAAATAATTCTTACAAGAAACCATAAAAGCACCTCAATTTGATATTAAAATATCAAATAAGCTTTTTAATTAATTTCCAATTATAAAATTTTCATTAAAAATCTTCCAGAATTCTTTCACCATATTCAGTCTATGAGGAATACTTTTACTTCATTCTAGGCAGTATTTTATTTATTTCTTGTTTTTGGAGCACACCCAGCAGTATTCAGGACTTACTCCTGGTACTGCCAGGGATTGCTTTTGGTGTATTAGTGGAACCCTATGGGCTGCTAGGGATGGAATCAAGTTCAGCCACATGCAAGGCAAGCACCTTTATTCCTGTTTCTCTCCAGCCCCTAGTTCTACATATTCCTATCGTCTATAGGTACATATCTATCATTGTTATGATCATTGTTTTATAATAACATGTAAGCTTATATTATAGAGTTATATTGATATAATTGTTGATATAAATTGTTCTTTTTCCTTATTTATGCTGCTTGTCTTCATTAGATCATAACCCTCTTGTGATGGAAATTATTTATACAGCTATTTCTTTGAAACTTTCCACAAAGCCTCTGCCCATTGAAGCTACTTAATAAACATTGGCTTATTGCCTGAAGGAAGCAATTGACAACAAAGTCATAAAGAATTCACAGTAGTGCATAAATTTATCAATTTAATTTTTTATGTTCCTGTGAGAGGTAATGTTTTCTAATCTTAGGTGAGATAAGCTCCAGCAATCAGAAAAAGGAACAAAGTGTCATTTACAATCCTGGTTGGCTAATTTCACAGAAGCAGATTATTCAATATGTAAAAGTAGCCTTGCATGAATGAATGAAGAAAAGAATATCTGTACTAGTGTGTATTTCTTTAATTTATCCTTTCCCTTTCTGCCTAGATTTGGAATGTTGCATCAACTGAGGAGATAGCATCACAGTCAAATTTAACTAGAGAAGAAAAATATTTTCTAAGGGAACAAAGACATGCAAAAAAATATCTGTATGTTGAATTTGTTGAAAGAAGAGTAGTATTTGAATTTGGATGTTCCTGGGTTCAGGTTTTGACACTCCCACTGTCTCATTATGTCACCTTGCATGGGTCACTTACTCAAGGAAGTCTTGGTTACTTGGTTTGTAAGATTGGAATTTAAAATATCTACCATCTAGTGTTGTTTCAAGAATGAAATGATTCAGAACCTATAAAATATCAAATATTGTTAGTGTGAACAAATATCTAATATTTTTATTGAATTTTCTTCCATAATAGATTTTCTTTTGCTATAGGATATTAGTTGATATAAGGAGAAGAAAAAGAAATTATATAAGTTTTTTTGGATGATCAGGTAACTGCTGCAACAGGTAGAAATATTCCCCATCTTAATATCTCTCTTCCAATAAGAGACTTTTTGGTTGAGGCCTAAGAGCTAGTATAGGAGTTAAGACACATGCTCTTCATGCATTTGGCCCTGGTTTGATCAGTGGCACCACATAATCCCCCAAGCATCACCAAGTGCAGCTCTAGAGGTCACCAATTACCACCAGGCATGGTCCTGGAGGACCTAGAGTACCCTGGGGATGGCCTGGATGACCCCTGGTAATGCAGAACCTGAGAAGCACCACATGCTTGTGCCTCACATTTAGCCTTGTCCTAGTTTGCCAAGAATCACTAGGAGAGGCCCCAGGCCTTCTAATCACTGTTTCAGAGGCAATACACATCCTCCCAACCCCAGTTCCCCCCAAAGAGCCTTGTCCATGCCAAGACTGGCCAATGACTCCCACCAGTTCCTCCCCACTAGAGTCTAGCCGCCATACACATTTCCAGAATTCATATAGGGTAACTTTGGTCTTTCCATACCAAAACAAACATTATGGCTCTCCCATTTCTTAAACTCTTTATTTGGCACTCCTGGTCTTTAACATCTGAAATGGCACTTTTCCCTCAGTGCATCAGTCCTAGATCAAAATCTTGATTAGGATCTAAGCCTTATGCTCAAATACCTGCTGTGCTTCCCACCTGATTTTCCCACATTCCAGTTAGTGTTATTAAAAACTTATTCTTAGGGCTGGAGCAATGGCACAACGGTTAGGACGTTTGCCTTGCACGCAACCAACCTGGGTTTGATTCCCAGCATCCCATATGGTACCTGAGCACCGCCAGGAATGATTCCTGAGCACAGAGTAACCCCTGTGCATCACCAGGTGTGACCCAAAAAGAAAAAAAAAACTTATCCTTTATATAAAATTCAGTTAATCTACCCAAAACCACTTTAATTTCTGCTTTATTACCTGAGTATCGACTCACTATTAAAATTCCAAATGCAGGGTTAACCCTTCTTTGAAATCTCTTGAAGCTGAGTCCACACTTCTTAACATGAATTCTTCTTGAATTGATCACTGTCATTGTCACTGTCACTGTCCTCCCGTTGTTCATCAATTTGCTCAAGCGGGCCCAGTAACATTATGAGACTTGTTACTGTGTTTGGCATATCGAATACGTCACGGGGAGCTTTCCAGGCTTTGCCGTGCAGGCGAGATACTCTCGGTAGCTTGCCGGGCACTCCAAGAGGGGCGGAGGAATCAAACTTGGGTCAGCCATGTTGGCTGCTTGCAAAACAAACACCCTACCTGCTGTGCTATCGCTCCAGCCCATAAAAAAACAACTCAAATGATCAAAAAATGAATTAATTAAAAATAAAAGTTGTGGATATATGCATAATGAAATGAATACTACATCTCAAGAAGAAAAATAAAATAAAATTATGTAGTTTGTGGCAACATGGGTGGAAGTGGGAGGGTAGCACATTGAGAAAAAATATCAGATGATCTGACTCATTTATGGTATACAGAGAAAGCAAATCAGGCCATTATAAACTGATGAAAAATCCTGAGCACCAAATTACAGACCCAAGAATTCCAGATTGTGAGGATGTGTGTGTGGTTTTCTTTTTTAGGGGTCCGTGGAGGGGGCGAGATGGTGTAGATCAGAAGTAACTCAAGGACACTGCAGAGGGTCTAGGGCATCATAGTGCTATTAAAGGGAGGTAACTGCATGCACCAAAACCATAGCTGTCATTCAACAAACAGTGGGGATAGATGGGGAAAGAAAGATCTAACCAGAGATGACAGAAAAACAAGTGTTTGGAGTGCGCAGTACAATACGACAAACTAAAACACTACCATAACCTATTTCCAAAACTGCAATTTAAAAATTTAAATTAAAATGTGTTTCATCAAGATGAATTTATAAAAGGCAAACAACCTAAGACTTGATCCAACTAAGAAATTTATAGACTATGGTGTGATCCTAATTACAAGAATTTTTAGTTATCATAGGCTCTCATATGGTTCTAATTTGACACTAATACCTGTGATTTAGATATTTAGTCTATTTGGTGAAATGTGCTACTCTATCATCTATCCTTTGTTTCTCTAAGACTCTATGCTAGAGACAGATCTTTTGTTTAGCTCCAGGATCACCTTGGACAGTAAATTGCTAACTGCACACCTGGATCACGGTTTTACATTCTGAAAAAAGATCTTGCCAAATACTCCTAAGATCTAATATCTAATTCTGGGAATATCCTGCCTAATAAGTTTCTCTGTAAATATAAGATGTTGTTCATATCACATAATTATGTTAACGTTTGAATGTAGATGCCTTGTTTTGCATAATTAGGACTTTTGGCTACATTATATCAGTCTGATCCCTGCGGAGACGAGGGATTGAGAAGATTGAAGACTGAATAGCAAAAAACAGTCCTATCAGTGCTATGTAACTAAACCCCAGTGAAAATCCAGACACCAACACTCAGATACTCATTGTTAGGTAAAATGTGCATATTATCATACAAGGTGGCCAAAAGAATGAAGGACACACCCTGCCACACTTGTAGAAGAGGACAGCTTAAAAAACATGGCTAGTTTCTCTTGTACTCTAGTGTTATACCCTTTTCCTTTGCTGACTTTAGTCTGTATCCTTCCACTGTAATAAATAACAACCTTGAATTTAATCTCTTTTATGACTTCTGTGATCCCCAGCATCCCGTAGGGTCCCCCGAGCACCACCAGGAGTAGTTCCCGAGTGCGGAGTCAGGAGTGACCCCTGAGCATTGCCGGGTGTGACCCAAAAAGCAGAAACAAACAAACAAACAGATAAAGCTGCCCAAGTCCTTAATGCAGAACCCAGCAGCTTGGAGCAGAAAAGCGAATGGACTATGCATTAATCCAAGCCATCAGGTCTGCCCGG
>JAOXYA010051922.1:0-12181 GCA_028565675.1 Sorex palustris | reverse complement strand
TGGTTGGATTTCAGTTATATAATGTTCCAAAACCTATCCCTTCACCAGTATACATTTCCCGCCAACAATGCCCCCAGTTTTCCTCCAGCACCGCCACCCTTGCTGAGCCTGCTTCTCTGGCATGAATTTTTCTTCTCTCTTTCTGTGCGTGTCTGTCTTTGTCTCTCTGTCTCTGATGTCTATTTCTGTCTCTTTCTGTCTCTCACTCCTCTCTGTCTCTGTCTCTGTCTCTGTCTCTGTCTCTCTTCTTTAGGCATTATGGTTTGCAGTATAGGTACTGAAAGGAAGGGTATCATGATGTTTGTCACCTTACCTACTTTCAGCACTAAGTTCTTGTCCAGAGCGATCATTTCCAACTATCGTTGTCTGTAGTGGTCCCTTCTCTATACTAGCTACCAACCATGGACTAGTCCTCCTGGCCCTTGTTCCTCCTGTCCTTGGGTACTAGTCTCATACTGTGTTTTCTGAATACCCCACCAAGAGTGTAATCATTCTATGTCTGCCCCTCTCCTTTTATGACTCATTTCCCTCAGCATGAAACTCTCCATACTTTTTCATTTATAAGCAAATTTCCTGATTTCATTTTTCCAGGTGGCTTTGTAGTAATCAACTGTGCAGATGTATCATAGTTTCTTTATCCAGTCGTCTGTTATCAAGCCCTCTGGTTGTTTACACATTCTGGCTATTGTGAACTATGCTGCAATAAATATAAAGGTGCAAATGTGTTTGGTGGCCCACATATATTCCCAGAAGTGGTATTGCTGGGTAATTTGAAAGTTTAATTTCAGTTTTTTGAGGAATGCCCATATTGTTTTCCAAAAGGGTTGGACCAGTCAGTATTCCCACCAGCAATGAAGGAGAGTCATTTTCTCCCCACATCTGTACCAGCACTAGCTATTCTTGTTCTTTTTGATGTGTTCCAGTCTCTGTAGTATAAGATGAGGTCTCGTTGTTGTTTTGATTTGCATCCCGCTGATAATTAGCCACAAAGAGTACTCTTTCATGTGCATTTTGGTCATTTGTATTTCTTTGAGGAAGTTTCTGTTCATTTCTTCTCTCCATTTTTGATGGGGTTGTATGGTGTTTTTTGAAAAATTTAACCAGTACTTTATATATCTTTGATATTAACCCTGATTAGATGAGTATTTGGTAAATAATTTTTCCAATTCCATGGGCTGTCTTTGCATCTTGCTCGCTGTTACTTTTGAGGTACAGAAGCTTCTTAGTTTAATGTAGTCTATTTGTTTATATTTGCTTCCACTTGCCTGGTCAGTGGTGTTTCATCTTTAAAGATGCCTTTAGCTTCAATGTCAATGAGGGTTATGCCTATGATTTCCTCCATGTTTCTTATGGATTCAGGTTTCTTATGGATTCAGGTCATCAGTCTATTTTGATCTGACTTTTGTGCCTGGCACAGGTGGGGAGAGTGGCAGGAGGTAAACTGGGGACATTGGTGATGGGAATTATACACTGGTGAGAAACGGTATTGGAACATTATATGACTGAAACCCAGTCTTGAACAACTTTGTAACTCTATATCTCATGGTGATTCAATCAGAGAAAGAAAGAAGAAAGAAAAGAAAGAAAGAAAGAAAGAAAGAAAGAAAGAAAGAAAGAAAGAAAGAAAGAAAGAAAAGATTATATGAGGAAATGGAGACACATCCCCTGCTCTTAGATCAGGAGAGTTAACATTGTCAAAATGGCATTATTCCCCCTAAGCAACTGTCTTTAACTGAGCATCAACAATGTCTTTGGGACTATTTGTCTCCTGCAATCCCTGACACTAGTGGCAGAACCTTTGAGGCAAGCTGGCTTGCTGGCAACAATTAACCACCAGCTTTTTACATAGACACCAGTGGTTGCATGAGTGCACAGATGAGAAAAGAGACACAACAGCCCTGCCTTTAAAAATCATGAAATAATTAAAAGTGTGTAGGGGATAGAGGGTAGATAAGATAGAGGAGGGTCCTGTATGACAACTGTAGTTGGAAATGGTCACTCTGGACAAGAACTGAGTGTTGAAAGTAGATAAAGGGATATACATGATGACCTTTCAGTATCTGTATTGCAAACCACAATGCCCAAAATGAGAAAGAGAGGGAGAGAGGGAGGGAGGGAGGGAAAAAGAGAGAAAGAAAGAGAGAGAGAGAGAGAGAGAGAGAGAGAGAGAGAGAGAGAGAGAGAGAGGTGCCTGCTATAGAGGCAGGCTGGGGAGGAATTTGTGGATAGTGGGGACATTGGTGCTAGAAAATTACTCTGGTGGAGGGATGGGTGTTGGAACACTGTATGCCTGAAACTCAATCGCAAACAGCTTTGTAAAGCTCTATCTCATAGTGATTCCATTTAAAAAATCAGGAAACTGGGAGTTTAATAAAATTTAATACAATTTCTTTAATTAGGAATTTGTTTATGTAATTCACAACATTAGTTTTTAGAACAGTTTTCAATATTTTGCTTACACAGGTCATTGAAATCCTATTTCAGCATATCCTTGAGTGAATCACATAAAGATTTTAATCTCAGGGGGCTGGAGTGATAGCACAGCGGGTAGGGCATTTGCCTTGCACACAGCCAACAGTTTCAGCATCCCATATGGTCCCCTGAGCACCACCAGGAGCAATTCCTGAGTGCAGAGCCAGGAGTAACCCCTGCGCATCACTGGGTGTGACCCAAAAGGCAAAAAGAGAGAGGGGGAGAGAGTGAGAATTTAATCTCAAAAAAAGCTACACAAAGTACAAGAGCTGGACATTTGATTCAGCAGGTAAGTTGCTTATTTGCATGTGGCTAACTCAGGTTCAATCCCTGGTACTCTGTGTAGTCCCCTAATTCTGTCAGAGTGATCTCTGCACACAGAGCCAGGAGCAATCCCTAAGCAATCCCTGAGCAATCCCCAAATAAAACAAAACAAACAAAAACATGTATAACCTTCTAGAATTAGTGGGATTTCACAGGACTATTAAAATCTCATAGATGAAAACAGAAAGTCATCTGTCAAAATTGCTCCATAGTAAATAATACAAAAAAAACCAGTTCTAATACCTGTGGCATCAAAGGGAAAAAGCTGAGAATTAAATTTATGGCAATTTCATATCACAGCCAATCTTATAGCTCCAAAATAAAAGTAATAAGATGATCTTAAGTAAAGGGTTAAATTATTTATAAAATGAATAATCAAGAAGCAATTAAGCTTAATTTAATTAAAACTACAAACTTAGGGTAAAGGAATGTGTTACCACCATTTCTTACAAACACAAAACATTTTTAAGAGAAAACATGTAATAACAAAGCTAAACTTGTAGCAATAGTTTTACAAAAATGAAAGCACTTCTCTGCTATAATTACTAGAGTATTATAAATCAGCTCTAAGTCTAGATTGGACCCCTAGTCTCTGTCACTCCTTAAAAAAATTCCAATTATAGGAGAACTGTAACTTTCCTTTCATCATATTACTTTCAATCAATTTTGACTTCACTGTTTCTGGGGATCAACCTTAATTCCTAAGATCTCAGATAGGTTAAGAGCTTAACCTGCCTGCAGACTCTATGGGCTATCTGAAAGCCCCAGCTGAGATATTCATCCATCTCTAAGATTCACAATCTTTAAAATGCTAACTCTGACTGTGGTAGAGGATGAGAGACCCAACGAATGTGATCCTTTTCATTGGTGTTGAGTTCTTGCTAGGAACTGCCAATACCACCACTTGTGTACTGACATGGAGCCACATAACTTGTTGGTGGTCACCGGTAAAGTGAGGAATTCAAAATTTTTATCAAACTTCTTCCCAGTCAACTCTTCGACTTCAGCTACTGGCTATAAATAATGGACTCTAATATTCCAAAAGATAGAAGAAACCCCAACATACTGGGATTGAGAACCATGAGGGTATGGTCCCAGCATGGGAACTTTGCTTTCCCCATTCTCCCGCTTATTTGCATATTAATGTAAGGTTCTTTTCTTTGTTTTGTTTTGCTTGTTTGTTTGTTTGGGGGCCATATCCCAAAATAGTCAGGGCTTATTCCTGACTCTATGATCAGGGATCACTTCTGGCAATGCTCAGGGGATTGACCATGTGGGATACCAGTTATACAACACAGGACAGCTGTATGCAAGTAAAATGCCCTATCCACTTTACTATCACTACAGCCAGTCCCTTGAGTGAGTTTCTAATGGCCCTTCAGACTCTGAGAGCATTCAGATTTTTAACAAATGGCTGATACTGAAATGCTATCTCTGGTTGGCATTTCCAATTACAAGCATGCTCAGTCTTCAAAACAAAATGAAAATTAAAAAAGAAAATTGATAGAAAAATAATTTGTATCTTGTTGCTGGCCTTAGCTAGCCTTCAACTGCTGGTTTCTCCAAGAGATCAACATGAAATATACTAAGAGTGCAATATTTTGTGCATGAAATCATAGAAGATTGCTCAGAATGACCTTTCTTGACTGATACTTGCATTCGAGAATTAATCTGGATGCACACTAGTTTCCAAAATGAACTAGGATAAATGACATTCATAGATAACATATACTTTTTTTATTTTTTTATTAGTGAAACACCATGAAGTACAGTTACAGACTTACAAATTTTTGTGCCTGGGTTTCAGTTATACAATGATCAAGTACCCATCCCTCCACCAGCGCCCATCCTCCACCACCATAGGTCCCAGCATCCCTCCCATCCCCCATCCCCCCATCCCACCCTGCCTCTGTGGCAGGGCATTCCCTTTTGTTCTCTCTCTCCTTTTGGGTGTTGTGAAGAAATCCGAATGGCTAAAAGGCACATGAGAAAATGCTCCGCATCATTAATCATCAGGGAGATGCAGACCAAAACAACAATGAGATATCATTTCACACCACAGAGACTAGCCCACATCCAAAAAGAACAAAAGCAGCTGGTGCTGGCGTGGATGTGGTGAGAAAGGGACCCTCCTTCACTGCTGGTGGGAATGCCGACTAGTTCAGCCTTTTGGAAAACAGTATGGAAGATTCTCAAAAAGCACACTTTGTAGGCTCCAACTGGACACAGTTGCCTTCAGAACTCCATGGACAGCTTTGGGCTACAGGCTTCAGGCTAGGGAATAGCCTTGAGGTGAGCACTGCAAGAAATCCTTTGATGCTCCTTATTCTTCCTCATTCCCAATTCTTTTTAAGCAAAGGACTGCCTAAGTAAGAGCCAGGGGCAAGACCATTATCTTTGATAATGGTCTTTGAAACCCAAATTGCAAACATCTGCTCCCCAACAGCAAATCTCTCTTCCCAGTTAACTCTATGGGGAGGGGTGTAGGGAAAGAACAGAAATTCAAAGATTCAATTCATAGATGCCTGAGGAGGGTCTTGAACCTTTCAAGACCAAGTCTTTTGCTACAGTTGAAGGTGCTGGGAAAGCTTCCACAAAAAATTCACTTGCTCTCTAAAATAGCAAGAACTAAATCTCTAAGCTGGTTTCCCTGTGATTTGCTTAAAGATAGCATTTTACAATAAATTTCCAGAAAATAAATGTACACAGTGCCAAAAATAAGTGTGCATATCACCAAGTTTGGGTAAATCAACGCAGTCCCTTTTACCCGTGGTAGAAATGGTGGGAAGTTGAAAAGCGCTCACTAGTTATTGTCTCAATTTTGAATAAACTCAATTCAGTGATTATTCTGCCCTCTATACTGTGCTGAAGAAAAGTTTTGTTGCAAACAAATTTTGCAGCACTAAGACACCTGCATTGTCTCAGGATCTCACCTCACTCTCTCAGAAATTAGTTGTCAGGATAATGGATGCAGAGAAAACAAATAATGATGAATGTCCCCTGTTTAGTCTGTGTTGGTGTCTTCTGATATCTCCTAGTTGAAGTAAATTGATGATTTTTTTTATTCATTAATAAATGAATGAGTTCTTTTTTTCCCTATACTATGTATGTCTAATTATTTTATTGTCTGTAATTAGAGGGAAATTTTGTAGATAATTCTACTCTTTTTCAGGCCCTTCCAAGCCTATCTTCTACAACTTTGGATGTGGGGTAGCATAGACTCAAGAATTTTCTCACATACTAATTGGTATCCTGAGAGGAGTTTTAGCCAACCTGTCAATAGAAAGAGAAGGAAACAGATTACAGGAAAGAAATATCTGTTCATCATTATTGTCTCCAATACCTGAGAGCATTCTACTTCCATCATATAACAGAAAATAAAGTAACCCACGTCTCTGAACCAGATCATTCATACCCAGCTGTCAGTAGAAAAGGCCTTTCTGGACTTTAGCTCTTAAGGCATCAGATACAGAAAAGCAAGAGGTTCACAGAAACCTTTAGAAAATGGGCCTTAATGTCATGGCTTCATGCACAGTTTGCACATGCCTTCCACA
Source organism: Sorex palustris (assembly GCA_028565675.1). Taxonomy (NCBI): domain Eukaryota; kingdom Metazoa; phylum Chordata; class Mammalia; order Eulipotyphla; family Soricidae; genus Sorex; species Sorex palustris. The sequence continues at coordinate 5,831 of JAOXYA010051922.1, read as the reverse complement.
CAGATACCTGCTTCAGATTATCTCCAAAGGCTTTGTTAACAGCCTCTTTGGGTCTCAGTCCTCCAACTCATGTCAAAGTTCACAGGAAGCAATTGGTTTTCCAGGGTCTGTGGTCTTTTTTTCTTAATTTTATTTTTATAAAATTTTTCACAATGTGGGGCTGGAGTGATAGCATAGCAGGTAGGGCTTTTGCCTTGCATGAGGCTGACCCAGGTTCAATTCCCAGCATCCCATATGGTCCCGTGAGCACCGCCAGGGGTAATTCCTGAGTGCAGAGCCAGGAGTAACCCTTGTGCATAGCCAGGTGTGACCCAAAAAGCCAAAAAAAATTTTTCCACAATGTTTAATTATATTTAATATTCAAACACAACCCCAAAACACCATTATACCTTCCCACCACCAAATTTCAGATGTTTTCATTTCCATCCCAAACAAACACAAAACCCTGCCTCCAAAGCAGAATTGAAATAATTTATTTTGTATTACTTGTAATTAATAATCCACTAAAAACAATCCCAAAAAAGGTTTCTTAGAGGAAAGTGGGTGAAGATTGTTGCATGTAACCCAGTAGCTACTAAGCCCTTCTATAAGAGATTAGAAACATGTTGTTAAAGGTTGAGCTTTGCGTGATCTGTGTTCTTTAGTCAGAAATAAGTCATCTTCAACATCCAAGTTTTACATCTCAAAAACATGTCAAACTCTGAGACATTTACTCATCAAATGTTGGGTAAATAGTGAAGTTCATGAAATGTCTATAATACTCCTTATATACTCAACTTTTAAAGAAGTTTATTGAATCACCATAAGATATACAGTGGCAAAGTTGTTCATGACTGAATTTTAGTTATGCAGTGCTTCAACACCCCTCCCTTTACCAGTATACATTACCTTTCACCAATACCCCCCATTTTTATTCTGTCCTTCCCCCCTCAAGCCCACCACACTGTCCCTGCATCTGCCTTTATGGCAGATACTTACTTCTCTCTCTGTCTCTGTCTCTGTCTCTGTCTCTCTATCTCTCTGTATCTCTGTCCCTCTCTGTCTCTCTCTGATTTTTCCTTTTAAGCACTGTGGTTTTCAATATGTTACTTAAAGGGTATCCTGCATATCACTGTACCTGTTTTCAGTACTCAGTTTTTATCCAGAGTGATAATTTCCAACTATCATTGTCATAGTGGTTCCTTCTCTGTCCTAACTGTGCTCCCTTTTGGTGGCAAGCTTCTTACCATGGACCTTGTTTCTACTATCTTTAGGTATTATTCACATTCTATGTCTTTAATATCCCAAGAATAAGTACTTGTCTCTCTTCCCGTCACTAACTGCACTCAGTATGATATTCCCCGTGTCCATCCATGTATAAGCAAATTTCATCACTTCTTTTTTCTGGTAGCTGCATAGTATTCCATTGGTTGATGTACCACAGTTTTTATATCCAGTCATCTGTTCTCAGGCACTCAGGTTGTTTCCAGATTTTGGTTATTATGAGTAGTGCTGCAATGAGGTGCAGATAGCTTTTCCACAGTGAGCTTTTGGGCCCACAGTATATTGCCAGAACAGTAATTGCTGAGTCACATGGAAGTCTAATTTCTAGTTTTTTGAGGAATGTCCATAATTTTTTCCAGAAAGGCTGGGCCAATTAACATTCCCACAGGCAGTGAATGAGAGCCCCTTTCTGCCCATATCCATGCTAGTACTGGTTGTTCTCTTGATGTGTGTGCCAGTTATTCTCAACTTTTGAAGATGTAAAGACTATTATTACATTTTTTGGTAAAAACTCACTTTTTAAATGAAATAATAACAGTGGCAGAATATGCTGCTTACTTTTGTCTTATCACCCAGAAAATGTAGCCATAAACTTTACCCTCAACAGTGGCCAATTTTTTTAGTGCAGAAAGTTAAATGGAAGGATCACCTTCATTCCTTGAGTAAGGGTTTGAGCAGTACATGACACATAGTCTTAATGAATTAGAACTACTTTCCTGCTTTGCTTCACTACGAATTTCAAACAAGATCAGTCATCTCTTTAAATTTGTTTTCAGATATGCAAATACCTATGTAATTTGCAGAATTGAATACAATACCCAGGTAATGAAAATAACCCAAATCTCCAATAACAGATGAATGAATAAAGGAATTGTGATACACACACACTCACACATACACATGCGTGCATGCGCGCACACACACACACACACACATACACATATATAAAGTCACAAGAAGAAATGATGCAATCTTGCAGTTTGCTGCAACTCAGTTGGAACTGGAGGGCACTGTGTTTAGTGAAGCCGGTCAGATGGAGAAGGACAAATACAGGATATGGTCACTTTGTTATATAAAATAACAAAGTAAGGGGAAGGACAGTCTAAAACTACAACAGATTCTTGGCCTTGGATTACAAGCAGTGAAGGAGAGAGTCAGAGGGAAGTGAAGTCGGTGGGCTTCCACAGGTAGCTTATATGAGGAGGAGAGGAGACAGTCACTTTCTCCCAATCTGTCTCTGCCAACCTGGAACCGACTGGGAAGGCTAGGACTAGTAGACTGCAGATAAGCCCCTGTGCAGCACGAGCCAGAGCCCCGCCAGGCCCACCAGGTGATCATCATGCTACACCTGACTTCCGCTTGGTCTTCTCAGCACGGGAGTTAATCCCCACCACACAATTGCTGAGGGAGCCGTGTTCTTAGGCTAAAGTGAGGAATTGTTCTTTGCAGGAAAGAAGATCCAGTCCTAGGCCTTACCCAGGCTTTCTGGGTCTTTGTTCCATCTCATGGAACAGATTTTCATGAGTAGACAGCAGTGAAGTAGAAAAAAAAAAGTACTGTAGCACTGTAGCACTGTAGCACTGTCCTCCCGTTGTTCATCGATTTGCTCGAGCGGGCCCAGTAACGTCTCCATTGTGTGACTTGTTGTTACTGCATTTGGCATATCAATACGTCACAGGGAGCTTGCCAGGCTTTGCCCTGTGGGCGAGATATTGTCGGTAGCTTGCCGGACTCTCCGAGAGGGGCAGAAGAATCAAACCTGGGTTGGCCGGCTTGGCCGCGTGCAAGGCAAACGCCCTACCCACTGTATTTTAGTAAAAATTTCAGTCCAGCTGGATTGTCAGATGTTATTTGGAGAAAAAAAGAGTCTAGAGGTAGAAGGTGAGAGAGAGAGGGTAAAAAAGAGAAAAATCTATGTACATTTTTCAGAGGAGACATGAAAATATTTAAGTTGAGCCCCAATGGTGTTTATAAACCTTGGGAATTTATGGAGTCGTTCTTCCTCCTCTGATCTTGAGGAGACAGATCAGGGTATGAACCAGGAGTCTGTGCAGTGGCCGTGGAAGGACCCGTGGATGGTGACGACCTTCGAGCCAGGGGCCAGTTAGTTAAACCTGTTGCAGACACTGAACCTGGGAGTTGGGACAGCCCCGGGGAAAGGCCCACAGGGTCCCCTGAGACCCAAGGCAGGTGTCCGGGCAGCGTGTGTGGAAGAGCAAGGGTCCTGGTGCTCGGGCAGCCTCCCAGAGTTAGTTGCGGGGTCCCAGCAGTGTTGGCAGGGGTGGAGGAGAGTGAAGCAAGGGGGTGCTGAAGGGAAGGAGCAATTCTGGGAGGAATGCTCTTAGTGCCAGGAGCCACGGGCAGCTGGGAGGAGAACCGGAAGGGAACTGGCTGCGATGGGGCTGGGGTGGGAGACCTTGAACTCGGATGATGTTTCTAATGCGGAGTTTAGGAAAAGCTGAACAGGAGAGAGAGTCAGAGAGGAGACAGAAGGACCCCTCGGGAGGGGTAAATTTTAGTGGAAAGGAAGCATTCCCTTCTTCCTCTGGAGAGGAAGGATGGATGACGATACGTATCTAGAGAGCCAGTGTCTGTGAGGATTTTTCCAGGTGATGTGCTCAAGTTCTGCCAGCAAGATCATTTCCTCCGTAGCAAGATCATAAATGTCATATTTCATGACTTCCTGCCTGGGGGTAGGGTTTCTTCTTCTCACCATTCCTAGCTGCAGGAACTGCATCAACGTGGGGGCCGGCTTTTCTATGAGCTGTGGGCCCGGCTCCTACTGCCGTGTGATGCTGTAGCAATTTTAGATCCGCCAGCTTCAGACATTCCCCCAAGTTGAGTGCGTCTGCAACTTTTCCTGTATCACATGGTGGGAGCACTTGGCAGCCGGTATGGCTTCCAGGCCCCGTCAGGGCTGGTGACAGTCATTCATGACTCATCCCCGAAGAGCTAGCTTCCACAGACGTGTCCTCGGGGCAGGAGTTGGTGGAGTTGGTGGAAGAGGTTTTGCTTCTCCTCATGTCAGTACTGTGGACGGAAAAGCACCAAGGTGAAGCTCCCCACCCCACCCCGCCCTCGACTCTGATGTTGCTTCCCCCTCTCCTCCTTCTGCTGGCCCCTTCCGATTTGATTCTTGTGGGAGGGTGTGGAACAGCCCCTCCCAAACTGTGGGGTTTCGGGAGTGATGAAGTGAGAATCAAGTTGTGGGTTGCAGGCAAGCTCTTTGAAAATGAAGTAGAACAGAAAACAGCAGAGGGCTAAGTGTGATCTTATGCAACTTGGGTTTCAGTGAGCTGTAGGTGTCGGGCGTTAGAACATCAGCTGTTTCTATTGTGGTTCACACCTACAAACATTTGGGAAACTGGAATAACCACATGCTCTGTTAATGGGGGACCCCAGGGCTAGTCACTGAATGCCCCCTATGGCTTAATCAGATTCGTGGTCTGTAGTGGGGATAAAGACAGTGTTCTGTTCCATTCATTTGGTTGTTGAGAGGAGGAAGAGGATGTGCGTGAATTGCCTTGAACAGAGCCTGGTTAACGGTCGATGCTTAGTAGGATGAGTTTGTTGCCTACCTTGATCTACCGCTCAAATCTTTGTTTCCTGCCCAGACCTTTCTTCCGAGCCTAGAACTGTCACCTTGGCAACCATCTCCACCTCTCCATGCTGGTCTCGCAAGCTCCAGTAGGCACATCTCAGCTTGCTAAGACTGGCTCTGTGCTCAAGAGTGACCCCTGGTGGTGCGCAGGGACCACCTGTGTTGCCAGGGATCAGAACCACGCTTGGCTGCATTGCAAGGCAAGCACCCTACTCTCTTTGGCCCCTGTAATAACTTCCTTCCTAGTCTTCTCTCTTGCAGGAAATTCATCCTATTCATTGTAACCAGATTCTTTCTCCACACAGTTCTGTCGCTGCCCTGTGCTTGTCTAATCTCCGGGGTCGGCGCCCTCAGCTAACACTGGCTACCAGGACCTTCCACAAGATGCTTCTCTTCTGTGTCCCAGACTTTTGTATTTTCCCTTGCCCTGTACCATCCATCAAGGAAAACAGGCTGTTTCTGTTTTAGGTCCGGCTGACTCTTTCCTCTGGGAATCACCCGAGACCTTCACTGCCTGCTCTACACCTTCCCCTCCTCTATACCTCCCTGTTCCCTCGTGTGCCCTGGTCAGAGTTCCACAGCCCCTTGAGGCTCTCTCCACAGCTTCTCGCCGCACACTTCTCAACCTGTTTGGGCCCCAGGTCATTCAGAAGCTCTGCGTCTGCTTTGCGCTGCCATGTTGCTATTCGGCCTTTCTACAAAGTCTTTTATTTATTTTTTTCCAGTTTTTGGGCCAGACCTGGCAATGCTCAGGGGTTCCTGCTGGCGCTGTACTCAGGGATCACTCCTGGTGGTGCTCAGGGGACCATATGGGATGCCGGGGATTGAACCTGGGTCGGACGCGTGCAAGGCGAATATTTTCCCCACTGTCCTATTGCTCGGCCCTCTACAAAGTCTTATTGATGATGGAGACGTTACTGGGCCCACTCGTGCAAATCGATGAACAACGGGAGGACCGTGATACCGT
>JAOXYA010051906.1:0-12181 GCA_028565675.1 Sorex palustris | reverse complement strand
CAAGGACTTAATGCAGAACCCAGCAGCTTGGAGCAGAAAAGCGAACAGACTATGCGTTAATCCAGGCTATACTGGGATCATTGGTGGTGGAGAATGGGCACTGGTGGAGGGATGGGTACCCGAACGTTGTATGACTGAAATGCAAGATTGAAAGTTTGTAAGTCTGTAACTGTACCTCAGGGTGATTTATTTAAAAATAAAAAAAATTTAAAAAAAGAGCTAAGGAAAAAAAGTGCTCTTCATCACTAATCATCAGGGGCTCTCTTTCATTGTTGGTAGGAATGCCGACTGATCTAGCCTTTTTGAAAAACGATGTGGATATTCCTCAAAAAACTAGAAATTGAGCTCCCATTTGACCCAGCAATACCACTTCTGGGAATATACACTGGGGGCCCCAAAACACAGCAGAAACACCATCTGCCCTCCTATGTTCATTGCAGCACCATTCACCATAGCCAGAATCTGGAAACAACCCGAGTGCTCAAGAAGAGATGAACGGATGAAGAAACTATGGCACATCTACACAGTGGAGTACGATGTTAGGAAAAAGGAAGTCATGAGATTTGCCTATAAAGGACTATAGCTTGGAGAGTATCATGTTGAGTGAAACGAGTCAGAAGGAGAGGGACAGATACAGAATGACTGAATATATTTGTGGGAGATCTACATAAAAGACAGTATGAAACTCATATCCAAGGCCAGAGAAAACAGACCAGGAGTACTGGTCAATGGTTGGGGATTGCCACAAGGGTGTGGAGGGCGGAGGGCAGTTAAGATAGAGGAGGGACCATTACGACAATACTAGCTTGAAATGATCACTCTGGACAAGATCTGAGTGTTGAGAGTAGGCAAAGGGATATAGACGATGACCTTTCGCCATCTATATTGCAAGCCATAATGCCCAAAATGAGAGAGAGAGAGATCGATCCTAACTGGGAGGTTAAAGCTATACACGAAGCGAGTAGCTTGGAGAACATGAGATCTGAAGCAAAGAGAAATGAGAGAAACCAGGGGAGTGAGGAGTGTGTTGGACAGGGTGGGACTATCCTGCCCGACCAGGGCACAGCCTTCAGAGGACGGAGGGCACCCTCTACCTCTCTCCTCTGTGGGAACAGCCCTAGGGAGCTGAAGTAGAGTAGCTGTGCTTGTGAACTGGGGGTCTTGGTCAGGTGGCGGTTCTGAGCCATGGGCGGAGGGCCCAGACAGACACCTAGCAGACCCCTTGTGAGGGAACCACACTCTGAGGAGAAGGGCTCTATTATTTTTTAACTTGATTTTTATTTTGATTTGGGGCCACACCGAGCAGTGCTCAGGGTTACCCCTGGCTGTGCACTCAGGAGTCCCTCCAGGAGATGTTCCAGGGAGCATATGGGATACCAGGGGTGGGGATGGAAGCCAGGCAGGGCACAAAGGGGCCCTTTCGTGCTGTGCTGTCCCCAACTTGAGAAGCAGGTGTGAAAGATTCTCCTTACACAATCATGGCAGGCGCTGATGGAGCCCTCGGTGCTCCTAGCAGCAGGAGTGGCATAAAGGGGTTACACGGAGCTCCTGAGATAGGGGGGTCAGCCGGCCTCGGTGCCTCCAGCTCGGGTTGCGGGAAGCATTCTGCTCAGAACCCAGACTAGGCTCTGGCATCAACGGTCCTTCACAGGGTCCCCTGCTCACTTCTCCCCAGTGGGCGTCCAGACCCTGCACACATTCCCACAACCACCGTCCTCCCACCGTCAGAGCTCACTTCTGCCAAGGGCTTCCCGCTGAAGTCCCCAGTCCGACTTAGCGTACGGCCCGCAGCTGCCGCTGCTACAGCAGTGCTTGAGTCAGGATGGTATGAGACGCAGTTTAGACTGCAGGGCCTTGACCAGCATCACCTGAGTTGCTGTGAAGCAGGAAGGACTGGGCAGAGCTGAGGCTGCCACGGGTACTGGGGGGGTTGGCACAGCTGAGGTCCAGGTGTCAACCACCTCAAGAGACTCCGGCGAGGACCCACACCAGGCACGAGGGCATCGCAGAGAAATGGTTATGACCTCCCAGCACCCATCACGGCCCCGGGGCGGGGCGGGGGCACTCACAGTGCTGGTGGCATCGAGCCAGGAGCTCCAGGTCGTCGATGTGGTAGTAATCGTAGCCCGACGTGCCCAGGACTTCGAACGGCAGGTACCCAATGATGGGAGGGGCTCTGCCAGGCCAAAGGGTCGTCATCAGAGAGGGTGGGGAGCGAGTGGGAAGGTTGAGGGCCTGGGGGTCGGCCCTCCCCGGCCCGGCCCACATGAGAAACAACACGGCACTCGCGAATGATAGGAAACAGCCAAGATGAAGTGAGGCCGGAGCCCACGTGGACACAAGGGAGGGGAGTGGACCGTTCTTAAACTGGAAGAGACCGACCACAGTTAAGGGGTGGGGGTCAGGCTGGAGGAATGAGGTCGATGGGGAGAGGCATCGATTTTCTTGCATCGATTCTTGCTGGTGGGTGGGTTGACGGCTCAGTGGAAGCCAAAGGCCCCTGCACCCGCCTGATCCGCTCGCTCACCCCCACAGGCGCTGCAGTGGGAAGGAAGTGGTCCCTGGGCTGGTTTCGAGTCCTTCCAGTCCTTCCCTTGCTGCAGGAGGCCCTCTAGAACCCGCCTCGCCCTGGGACAGACACTGGCAAATAGCCCAGCCCCAATCGGTTCTTTCTTCCCACACACCTGTGATCCAGAAACAAGAATTTCCATTCCAAGCTATGCCTGGAAGTGAATTCCTCTGAAGGCTCGTCGACGATGCACATTTCCTGCAGGAGAGGGAGAGAGGCCGCTCAGGGGGCAGGGCAGTGGTTAGCGCCATTGGCACCAGTCTCCAGGCTGCCGGGCAGACCTTCTGCATCTGGAGCTAGTGTGGGTATCAGCTGGAACTGAAGTTATGACTCAAGCTGGGAAACACACCTCGAACCCAAAGGTCGCACCACTCCCCTCTCTAAGCAGAAGACACACAGAGGGGTTTTGCGGCTGACCTCGCTCCCAGCATCTGCAGTGCGCGGGGGAGGGGGGGGGCAGGCCAGCCCTCCCCAGGAACCGATCCCAGTGGTGTCATATGGTGAGAGAAGAAGAGAGCACGGCCTCCCAGCCCCTCTCCCCACTGCAGGCGACATGCAGCGGTGTCCGTGCTGGGAGCAGACCTGGGCAGCGCTGGGCTCACGCCCTTCTGGGAAGGCTGTTGCGGGGGCCCCCAGGGGCCGGGGCATCCCAACATACTCACCTTCAAGAACTGCGGCGTGGCCAGGCGCACCGTGGCGATGAAGCAGGCGTCCTTCCCCAGCGGCAGCCTCGGGAGCGCGCCGTCGAAGCCGTTACAGGAGGGGCTAGGCACTGGGGGACACACACGGGTCAGCCCACGCCCAGAGGCCCATACCCCACCACGCTCTCCCCTCCTGCCTGCCCCCCCCACCAGCCGTGCCCTGCCCCTCACTCCAGGGCAGTGCTCTCCTAGTCCCCAAGCGGGGAGGGTGGGGAGTCACACGCCAAAGACCCAGGCATGCTCTCTCTCGCTCCTCTGGACAGGTTCCTGGGGTGGAAACAAGGTCCCAGGGCCAGCCGCGCCGAGTGTCCCCCGCTCCTGCTGTGGTGAGCCTCCCTCTGAAGGCCAGTCCTACGTTTCCTTCTGCCACCCTTGGGCACGAGTGACTCTCGCTGTGCCCCTTCACGCCCGCACAGGAGGGACCATTCTGCGTCTGTCCCTTCCCTGGCCCGTGCCACCAGCACGACGCTCACCACATGTGTGGTGGTAGCTAGGTGCGGCGAGTGGCATTGCACCGTGCGGGCCCTCCAGCTCGGGTTGGAGGGGCGCAGAGGGGGCTGCAAGACCTGGCCCAGGGGCGACTTGGGACATGAGGTACAGAACGGCACGGGTCCAGGGCAAGGCTCATAGCCGAAAAAACCCACTCACCCATGGGGGGTTACCCTGGCAAGGCTCTCCTTAGCAGGCGAGGGAAACTGAGGCCCAGAAGGGTGCTGCAGATTAACGAGGGAGGCAGCAGTCATTCGGGAATGGGATTGTCCGCGGGGGCATGTGGGCCTTCCAGGGTCACCCTAGCCGCAGCTGAGACTGGCACCACAGCTTCTCCCCAGAGCTGAGGGCGTGGAGGGGACTCGGCCCAGCGCGGGGGCCAGAGAAAAAGGCTCCGCTCTGCTTGGTCGGAAATAGGACTTTCCTGAATACGAGAAAAATCACCTCGCGCCATCCTTAGAATCCCAGGTTTAGCTGTGTGAGCAGTTCCCCAGGGCCTCCCAGACGGGCCAGCGCAGGCTCGGAGGTGGCTGCAAGGCCTCTTCTCAAGCCCCCCAGCCTCCTCGCAAACACCAGAGAGAGGAGAGCCATGCTGGTGATTTATCGCACCCTTTCTCTTAAAAAATGCAGTTATTCTGTTCTGTACAGGAAGTACATTTTCAAATCAAAATCCCAAGACTTTGGTTGTAGGCTTGTGATACTGTCTTCCTGCCTGTGTCTGTGGACTTAATAACGTGTCCTTCAGTCACTGACATGAATACGTTCATTGTGCCAGACCTACAGAGTGCACGCATGCAGATGCCAATGAAGATTGTTTCCAAACACGAGTTTACAAGGGCAAAAGGAAAAATGGTGGTTCCCGTCCATGCGGTTTCCCTGTCACAGTAGGCTTCAGCCACTGCAGATTAAGGTGGGGCAGTTCCACACCATGAACATCTGTGTGATTGTAAAAGCTTTCAGATGTGGAACATTCTCCTTGCTTGAATGGAAGGCAGCAACCGTCCGACACGTCCCAACAGACGCCTCCAACTCTTTCAATTCAGGATCTTCTAAGCACATTTCTGAGGACCTTGCAGGAATTTTGTGTCTCTCACTAAACACACACCTTGGTGGGATGGTCCCCTGGACTCTGGATGGCCCGAGAGGGATGCCAGCCCTCAGACCCTCCTTTACGACCTGGAGCAGCAGGGAGGAGGGCATGAAGCGAGGTGCAGGTTTTAAGGCATTTGCCACTGACCTGGCTGCCTCCTGGTCGGGTTCTGTCAGTTCTTTCGTGACTTCTAAGGTTTCCAAATGAAAATGCGCCCACTAGGGAGGTTTCATCATTTCATCGGCTTCCAGCACTCGATGAGCTAGACACTTTATAGAACACGCCTCGGAGGGAGCAAACTCCTCGTCCAAACAAGCTTCCACTCAAACCTTACACATCTGAGGGGAAACCCAGGCTGACAGGATGTCAAGGACGGAAATTTGACCAGAGGTCAAGGCAAACCCAAAGGGAAGAGGCTTGAAGGCTTGTGAGAGCTCTGTCCCCTGTGCAAACTGCTCCTGGCCTTCTGCTGTCCCTCTTGGTGATTTGTTTGGTTTTTAGGCCACATCCAGAGATGCTCTGAGCTTTCTCCTGGCTCTGAACTCAGGACAGACTCCGGTGGGCTCGGGCAAGCACATGGATGCTGGCCATGGAATTCGGCTTGGCTGCATGCCAGGCAAGTGCCCCTGTCACTGCACTGTCGCTTGGGCCTCACCATCCTACTTAGCGCTGGGAAGAACTTCTCTGTAATTTAAAAATATTAATTAAGGATTTGGTGTTGGAAGGATAATACAGCAGGTGGGGCATTTGCCTGGCAAGCGGCCAAGGTGGGTTCCATCCCCGGCATCCCATATGGTCCCCTGAGCACTGCCAGGAGTAATTCCTGAGTGCAGAGCCAGGAGGAAGCCTGGGGATCTCCAGGTACAGCCCCCCCAACAGAACAAAATATTAATTAAGGATTCAATTAATTGTCTCCATTTAAGTAACAGAAATAGGGTCCCGCCAGCGCCAGCCTAGACTGATGACTCTCGGGCAGGCAGCCCTCCCAGCCTCTCCCGTCACTCCTGATGCACTTGCTAACAACACAAGTGGCTGCTTCCTGTGTCAGCGCCCCCTCTCTCCCAATCGGTCCTGCTCTGCGGAAGTGAGAAAGGGCCGCGGCTGACCCCCGGGTCCCCACGCAGCTGTCCCACGGCAGAGCCAGGCATGTTCATCTGAGGCAGCTCTCCGTCTTCACACCCAACCCCAGGCTGCAAAGACGCCTTCTGAGCCCGGCGGCAACTAACAGCAGCCTGGTGGGCCAGGAGATTCCCTTACGGCTGGGGGTGAAGGACGCTCATGGGGCAGCTGGCTCCTGAGCATGGTCCTGGGGACACCTGCGCTGTCCACCGCCATGCGGGACACAGCGAGGACCCGGGAGTTGCCCTGCTAGAGATACTCAGGCCGGCGTGCTGACCCTCTCTGGCACGGCCATGCGGTTCTCCAGGGCTCTTTCTGCTCTGGAAGCTTGGCTCACGCCTCCGGCTTCAGGGACTGAAGGAAGTTTGCTGTGGGCTCCTTCTGCTAGGGGACCCCCAACAGGGCCCAAGGCTCTTTGGGGAAAGCCAACATCTCACCTCGGGACACGGGCTTGCTCTTGTGACAAAGGTTATGACCGGGTGGCCAGGCGGCGTGGGGACAGTGAGCTCTTCCCCAAAGGGCCATGGTAGTGGGATGAGGGAGAAGCAGGGACTGAGTGATCGAGTGTGACCGCGGCCCGGGGAACGGAGCTGCAGGCGCCCATGAGCAAGCTGGCCAAGGGGCAGCTCCTGGCTCAGGGGCTCAGCAGCTGCAGTTGGTGGACACAGGGACAGGTCACACGAAGACTGGCAAGAGCTCTCGGCACTGCTGTGTGTGTGTGTGTGTGTGTGTGTGTGTGTGTGCGCGCACACGTGCGCATGTGCACCTGAGTATGCTCAGGGCTTACTCCTGTTTCTGCATTCAGGAATTACTCCTGGCAGTGCTCAGTGCTCAGGGAACCATATGGAATGTGGGGGATCAAACCCGGGTTGGCCGCGTGCATAGTGAGTGCCCTCCCCACTGTGCTATCCTTCCAACCTCTCAGCACACCTTGAAACAGACAGAAGCCAGAGCCTAATAGGTGTCTGGGAAAGCAAGAATAGTGAAGAGGTTTGCTGAAAGGAGAGTAGAATTCCCAAAGCCCATAGTGAGTTATATTCCTAGTGTTTCGATGAGGGTTGGAATGTTGAGGAAAGAAACAAAACAAAACATTTGTGAATTCATGAGAAATCTCTCACTAATTAAGAACTAATTTTAGACGACGGTTCCTCTCTTCTCTGCAGTAGCTGGGATCCAGCACATTCGGAGAAGCTGGGGTCTTGGGGTCCCGGGGTCCCAGGGTCCAGGGAGGAGAGTGAGCCACAGGCATTGCCCAAGGTGCTGGGGAATGTCCGGTTCATGTTTTCCCCTGTCAGTTCTGTTCAGTTCATGAAGAACGATATTGGAAAGAAGCCAAGAGTCCTGTGAGGAAGCCGGGGTTTCTGATCTGCTGGGTTGAAAACTTACTTTAAAGGGAAAGGAAATGGGCTCGGAGCAATAGTACAGTGGGTAAGGCATTTGCCTTGCACGCGGCCGACCAGGGTTTGATTCCCAGCATCCCATAGGGTTCCCCGAGCACCGCCAGGAGTAATTCCTGAGTGCAGAGCTGGGAGCAACCCTTGTGCATAGCCGGGTGTGACCCCAAAAGCAAAACAAACAAAAAACACACACAAAAAAGGGAAAGGAAATGTCCACTTAAATTTTTTCTTTCCCTTGGCACTCGTTAAATACATGAGTATGGGGGTGGGGAGGGTAAGCTGAAGGCTGCAGCGTCACTGACAAGGCAGCTAGTGATGTGGACAGAGCCAGGGATGAGAACTTCCTAGGGCCCACTGTTCCTTGGCGTCCAAGGGCGTATCTTGTGCACATTTTCATCACGGTTCCAGGACAATCTACCTAGGAGCAGAGAGACGCGGTTGGTGCCCTGTCCCTCCCAGCTAGAGACCCTGCTGCATGAGGCTGTCCTTGGCTGAGTTCCTCAGCACATTCTTAATTCCTCGTCAATCTCAGCGGCAGGGCTCAGGGCCATTCCGCTCCTTACTCTGCGTACGGTGGGAGTCAGACGGATGAGAACGTGTCACGGAGCTGTCTCTCCCGGCGAGCGCACGGCTCCAGACCCAGGGAGGTTTGGAGGGCGTGTGTCCTGTTCCCTTAACCGGGCCATGTCAGTTCACCCACTTGGGAACCAACCCGAAGCCCTGAAGTCCCAGAATGAAACGGGCCCGTGCAGCACAGGAGCCAAAGGTGTGGGGACAAGGCCCGCTCCTGCCCGTGCTTCAGACCCGGCGGCACGGTGAGGCGAGCGGATGAAACGAGGGCAGCGGAACGTTCAGACTCTGGTGTGTGGTTTCTGGAAAGCCCAGAGTGGAACGTTCGCTGAGGCTGACCTACTTGGAGCGGCATCAGAAACTTTTGAAATGCTGCTTCTGGGTCTCAGTCAGGCGCACACTTCGACACAGAGCGCAGAGGGAGAGCTGCGTGGGGGGGCTGCTCCTGGCACCGCCGCAAGGCCCCTCCACACAGCGGCTCCTTACTGCTTTGTGTTAGTTTTGGGGCTTACTCCCAGTGGTGCTCGGGGCTTACTCCTAGCTCTGTACTCAGGGCTCAGAATAGGTAGAATGTTGGGGATCAAGCCAGAGTCAGGAGCATGTGGATAGGCAAGTGTCCTACCCACTGTACCACCTCTCTGGCCCTTCCTACACATTAGACAAATACCTGCTAGCTCTCTCCCAACGTAAAGTGCCTGCGGAAGGGGTTGGAGGATGGCCTCTTGGGCTATTTAATTGAAGGAGTGAAAATATGGAAAGTGTATTTGTTCAAAGTGTTTTTTAAGGGAGAGAAAGAGAGTCAATGGGTAGGGTGCTTGCCTTGCATGTGGCCAACCCGGGCTTATTCCCGGGCATCACCCAGGGCTCCCTGAGCCATCAGGAGAGATCCCTGAGCTAAGAAGCAGAGAACTGGGTGTGTCCTCATAACAAACAAACAAAAGTTTGAAAGAACGTTATTTGCTACAAACCCCACAGTGACTGGAATATAGTAATTTCCTTTCACTTCTAGAAGTTGTCAAGCTGAGGTGGACGGGCGGGCTGACCAGTGGGCCCCCTGGATGGGACTTCAGGCAAGGTGGTCGGGCAGAGAGTGGGATTTCAGGAGACCAGGGGACGGGGGCCTTCAATCCCCACACAGAGCTTTCAGCAACCTAGTTAGGAGCTTCCTAGAGTAAGACAGTTGCAAAAAAGCTTCCTTCTTGTTCCATTTCCTGATAGATTAGTTCTGGAAAAATCCAGGTTCGGCTGAGAAATCCCATCTTCTTTCCCTCCCCAACAAGCTCAGTAGCACATCAGGAAGAGCTAAGGTGCCAACAAGACACGGGCAGATGGAAGAGGCCACTTCAGTTCCATGTGGGACAAGGGTCACTGCATACCCATCCCTGTGGGTCGGGGTTGGTGGTTAAGGGATATGGTGGCAGTGTCGCGGGTGAGCCTGGAGACGCCCCCATGGAAGTTCCCCTCCTGAAGGGGGCAGGCAAAGGGTCTCTGCTCCCTTTCTCCCCACATGGACAGGTGGGCCCGTCTCCTCACCATCCGGAGCCGGGGAACAGTGTGTCGAACAGCAGGGGTCTGCGGCCTCAGGTGTACCCCGGCACACCTCATCAGGACAGCGCGTGCTAGGACAACCCTGGGACTGTACCCCCAGTGAAGGGCCGGGGGGAAGCCCAGAATGGGGCAGGGCACTGGCCTCCAAGCGCCCCGGGCGTCAGGAAGGGAGGGAGTTTGACAGGGACGTGTGGACGCCTAGTCACATGCCCAGTTCCCATAGCCGGCACCCAGTGGAACAGAATAAAGTCCCCTTTGGGTGCAAGGGGGCCAACACTGCGTCCTGCAGGAGACTCTGCCCAGTCCGAGCCAGCCGCCCCTGCTCCCATGCTGATGCTGGCCTCCCCCCGCCAAGCCCCCGACACAGGGCTGACCCTCAAGCCCCAGGCTGGCAGGGTTCCCAGAGGTGCCTTTCAGCGACCCTCTTTTTAGGAAAGTGTCAGTGCCCCCCGGAAATAAACTTTTGTGAAGGGAACAAACAAAACCCCCATAATATGAATCTAAGTTTATATTAATCACCAAGGCATGCTACTTCTCTAATTAAACTATCTTGTTCCCTTAAATTATTCACAAACATTATCATGATATCATTTATTTTGTTCCCTCAAGTTATTCACAACTCTTAGTTGCATAAGAAATTCTATGTAAGGGGCCACTTTGATCTAATTCATAAGGCATACATTCCAAATACTTGAATTAAAAACAAAAATCCTCTCATATTCAATATTTTAAACCCAGAATACCTGGGTAATTATTGAGATTATCTTTGCACTTGAGATTATCTTTGCACTTAGGAATCATATCAGAATCTGCAGTTACTGTTAAATGGGAACTGAGGTAAAAATAAAACAAAACTATGGAAAATAAGATATGAACCAGATACTTAGAAACAGCAATCAGTTTTTTCATATATCTCACAATGAACAGACAGGACTATCACATGCAATTCATTCTCAATAAATATCTTAGTTTAGCTACATACTATGAAGATGCACTTTTATGTACATCCATGCCCCAATAAGCTTTGCTAACTGTGGGTCTTGATTCCATATGAGGTCACATAACTTTTTAGTGACATAACTTTAAAATTTAGTTTTAAAAATAACTTTATTTATTATCAGTAAATGTGTGATTTGTACAACTATTATTTATGCCAATATACCTGGGGTTGTGTACAAATTTCTCTGGTGAAAGAGCATTGTGAATAAAAAATAAGTTTATAAAGTTTATGATCTAAACATAATCTTTATTTAGTATAGGAGAAAATTCTTCATTTAACTTATGTTATTGGATATGGAACTGCAATTAAACAAAATGTGCTTAGGAAAATTGTCTTCCACTATAATAATGTGTTTGAAAGACTTTTGTATTTACAGCCTAAATGTGGGTGGCTGTTAAAGAAAATTGTAACAGCATTAAATTTTTATAGCACTGTTCATGTCACTGGAAAAGAGGCTTAGTGAAATGCTTCTTTGTGTTCAGTGCACTTAGTGCTGAACTTTGACAGGCTGCAAAATAAGTGAGATGTAAAAGCTATCTGACCGTTGCTATGCATTTGTTCAAATAAATATCGTTCTTCACTCCAATTTCCCACAGTTTCATAATGGAGCCATAGCAAATCTTCATTTTAGTTCTCCACAATGCCACTCATCATTCGTTAAGGAAATGTAAGTAGTTGTAAATATTTAAATATATCATAAGTACACATCAATATTTCTTCCTGTATGCTCGCCATAAATGGATACTTGCTTCACATAGGCAAGTGACTATAAGATGAAGCTAATGGGATGTTTCAGAAATATTGTAAAATACTTTTTAAACTCAGACCAGCATGTGAACAAGAAAAACACTTTATAGCAACAATCACTACAGTTTTATTAAGTCACCTGAGCACCACTAACCAACTGTGGCCCCCTACGAGAGCAACAGCAACAACAAAAACAAAAAAAGAATGTAGTTGTATTTAAAAACCGGAAACAGAGGGTCTGTTTTCACTTTATTATAACACTTGCGTATGATTTAAATATTGAAAAATAAGTAACTTACTATGAACTATGCATGCACTTTACTTGCTTTTATTGCTAATATATCTGATAATTATTTACTGAACTACTCTTGTTTTCGGTCAGTCATAGTACATAGGCCTTAGAGTCCCTAATGTTGCTTTAAAATGCAATTACACAAAGTTTTTGGCTACATTTATTTAAGTTTCTTGAGACTCATTGACTGATATGTTTTGTAGTTTGTAGTTTGTCTTTAATGTGTATACATTGATGTCAAATGAGGTTTGAGAAAATTAAAAAAGAGTTGCCTTTATGTATATCTAGTTACCACCCAGGCTATTACTAGAAAATTATCATTGAGCAAGATCACTGATAGAGCTTTATAAGAAAAAAAATCTTACTCCATCAAAAATGGAGAGGAGAAGTGAACAGAACTTCCGTAGCCAGAATCTGGAAACAACCCAAGTGGCCAAGAACAGATGACTTGATAAAGAAACTATGGCACATCTACATAATGGAATAGCACACAGCCAAATGAACTCATAAAATTCACTTATATATGGATGCACATGGAGAGGATCATGCTGAATGAAATGAGTTGGAAGAAGAGGGACAGACATAGAATGATTACACTCATTTTGGGCACATAAACATAGTATAAGACTAATACTGAAAGGCAGTAGGAACAAGGAGAT
>JAOXYA010051891.1:0-12182 GCA_028565675.1 Sorex palustris | reverse complement strand
TGGTTTGAAATACAAATACTGAGAGGCCATCATGTTTGGTTCTTTATCCACTTTCAGCACACATCTCCCATCCAGAGCCATCCCTTCCAACCATCATTGTCATAATGGTCCCTTCTCTATCCCAACTACCCTCTCTCTCCCCCAGTCCTTAAGGCAGGCTTCTAACAATGGACCAATTCTTTTGACCCTTGTTTCTACTGTCCTTGGGTGTTAGTCACATACTATTTTTTTTTATGTCCCACATATGAGTGCAATAATTTTATGTCTGTCCCTCTTTTTCTGACTCATTTCACTCAGCATGATACTCTCCATGTCGTTCCACTTATAGGCATATAATATTTCAACATCAATCCCACCACCTTTGTCAACTCCCCCCCCCCACCAGTGTTCCCAGGTTCCTTCTCCACTCCCATTCCCCTTCCCCAGCTCCCTCTTGCCATCTTGACAGGCACATTACGAATTTCCAGTAATTTGGTTGCAGCTGAGATTCATGTTTTCCGTGTTCTTGATTCTGGTTTTGGAGACGCAGCTATATCACCCTCCCAACAGACCAGTGTCACTGAAACCTAAAGCCTTGTCCCATTCCCCCATTACTTCCCATTGTCTTCTTCTTCCTGCCTTGATTTCTTTTATTCTCTGTCCTTCTCTCTAAACACTGAGGTCAAGGGTGATCTAGGCATTCCCCCTTAACTACAACCCATTGAAACAAGAAAACCTAAGTCTGCTTACTCAGGACTCGCTGTAGTAGAAGCTGGCCCTCTATTTGCCTTTGATTAGATACTTGTTGAGTCAGGCAGAAGTGGGGAGACACTCTAGCCCTATCATGTAGGGAAGGGAAGGTTTTACAGGTGCTCCAGCTGCTCACTATTGGCTTGAGTTGGACTCAGAGAAAGTGTTCTTTGAGGTAAGGAGTATTTATTTTGCTATTTCTGACCGATTCTGAATTGCAGGAAGGGAAAAGTTTAGGAGAACTTAATTATTGATCAAGTCTTGGACATTGGTAGCTGCTTTTAACTAAGCTGTGTCTTGGCCTCTGAACACCTTCCTGAGAGGTTTTGTGTCCAAGTTCAATGGTTGGCCAGAGTGGTAGTACAATGGTTAGGGACTTTGCCTCGCGCATGTGGCCAAACCAGATTTAATCCCTACTCCTGAGTGCCCAGGAGTGATTCCTGGGTGTACAACCAAGAGAAGCCCTGAGCACTGTAGGGTGTAGCCTCCAAATCAAAAGAAATGAAACAATGAAAAGTTCTAATGTCACAGAGATGCTGCTCTTCTATGCGTGTCTATTCAGTCTTTTGATAAGAACTCTGTTTGGGTTTGGGCTCATTTCTGTTTCAGAGGCTTCCTTTCTATCAAGTTTTGTCTCAATTTCAACAAGGGAAAAAAAGGGAATGCTAAAGAAATAAATCTCAATACCCTGGCACACAGTGACAGATTCTTGCCCTTGGATTACAAAACTTATTACCAAGTGGGGGATGGGTGAGACCACCATGTTACAGTGATGTGGGGACACAGGCGATGTGTCAAAGGCACACTGATATGGTGAGAACAGTGGTTTTGTTCATCAATACCATGCACCTTAATACTACTGTAACCAACTACAATAATAATCAAAGTTGAACACTCTGTTAGACTCCACAAAAATAAATAAAATTATTTGCCCAGAGTCACCTGTCCAAGCCCATAATGTCTTGTTGCTAATCACCGGCTATTATTGTTTTGTTTTAAATCATGAAAAGATCGGTTAATGTCCTTTAATTTCTAAGTAACAGTTGTTCGGAGATTATGATGAGGAGATTGTGGTAATGTCTTTTGCATTCCATATTCTGCCTTTAAAAAGAGTCTTCAATAATGCCTGCGTAAGAGGTTTTTTTTTTCCTTTCCTCTGAGTGATTCTGATCAAGATGTTATTTCCAACCCAGCATAGAGAAAAGCCAGTGGAGAAAGCTGATTGAATTGCAGAGCACTGGGCCCCTCCACATGCAAGCAGCAGACTTCCTGCAGAACTTTGGCTGGCTTACTCTTTTGTGGGCAGGAAAGAGTCTGTCAGTCTAAGAGGGCAGAGGCTCCTGGACTGTCATTTGTGTCCCCTTGAACTGGAAACTCCATCCCCACAATTTCAGTTAGTGGGACTCAGTTCGACACATCACTACCCATTTTATAACTGTTGATCCTGACAGTGTGTGCACATGTGCGTTTGTGCTGCCTGACGTGGGAAATCCCAGAACCGTAAGGATTTCCCCTTCACCCCTAGGTTTTGTCTATTTGTTTATTTTATTGACTCACTGTGAGACACAGTTACAAAGCTTTCATGTTTGAGTTTCAGTCAAACACTGATTGAACACCCATCCCAACCACCAGTGATCATTCTCCACAACCAATGTCCCCAGTACACCCCCACCTTCTTACCCCTCCCCCTGCCTCTGTGGCAGACAATTTCCCCCATACTTTCTCTCTACTTTGGGGCACTATGGTTTGCAACGCAGATACTGAGAAGCCATCACATCTGGTCCTCTATCTACTTTCAGCACACATCTCCCATCCCGAGTGATCCCTCCAACCCTCATTGACTCAGTGATCCCTTCTCTATCCTAGTTGCCTTCTCCCCCAGCTCATGAGTCAGGCTGCCAATCGTGGAGCAATCTCCCTGGCTCTTGCCATTGGCCCCTGTTTTATCTTTGAAACCATCCCTGAGTGTGGGAACAATGCAAAGCAGACATCACTCAGATGGTGCCACTTTGGGCCTTATTTGGCTTTATTTATTTTTCCCCAAATATCCTGAGCTCAGAACAGATGTTAAGAATAAGTTTTCCAAATGGACAAAGCTCAAGAAAGGAAAGACTGCAGATGCCTAACCAAAAACACATATAACATTTCACAGTCAATCGGGTAAAAGGTGTAGCCGTATCAATTTAACCAGGCCACCGGAAATAGCATTTGCTTTAAATTCTTCAAAGTATGGCAGCACAAAGAGACAGAAGAAGGTTTAGAATGTGGCAGAGTAGATCACCTGCTTCTTCCAGAGTTGTTCTTGACTAGCTGCTAATTAAAATTCCCTTTCAGATATTTCCACACGATTCTGCACACTCAAACAGAATGAAGCCCAGTTGTCAAGTATCTGGTCATCAGCATATAGATACATGATGGCATCAGGTGTGTGGCCAAGTCCAATCTTTGCCTACATGAAATGCTCCGTGAAGCAAGGCCAGACATCACTAGTTCTCCTGGACCTGGACTGGGAGCAATCTCCAAGACGTATTTATCGTTGCTGTTATTTGTAACAGTCAAGATATGGGAACAACTCAAATGCCTAACTATGAACAGAGGATAAGCATGTGGTATGTATTCACAATAGAATACTGCTCAGCTGTGAGAAAACATGAAAGCTTGCCATTTGCAATAATATGAGTGGTGCTGGAGAAGGTGATGTTAAATGAAATAAGTCAGAAGGGAAAAACAAACACTGGATGTTTTCATTCATATATGGCATATGAAGAATCAAAGCAAAGAAACAAACAAAGACACTCTGACTGAGGAGTTGAGGTTATCAGAGGTGAAGGGCTTGAAGCAGGAGGGCTCAGATGGACTTTGATGGAGGGACATTGGTTCTTTGGTGGTGGCAGAGAGAGTAACATCTTTTTGAAGAGGTCCGGAAGTGTATTCTTCAAACATACACGATCCTGTAAGGCAGTACTATCAAAATGGAAAATCAGAAAATGTAGAGTGATTGAAGAGGCACAGATTTGTTTTCTGTGAGTTAACAGAAATGCAGAACAATCGTGGATAGTGAAAAAAGCTCAAAAGTATTTAAGTAATTTAAGCCATTTCAACTCTCCTGTGATGTCATCATCAACATATGGTGCTGAATGACATTGCTCAAAGCAAAAGTGATCTTTAACATAGTGAATATTAAGCACAGGAAGCTTAAGGCTTAATTTCCATTTCTTAAAGGTTTATTAAAAAACTCATGGCCATCAACATAAAGCTCTTAAATGGTGTATCAAGTAGAAGTACTATAATCTGGGAAACTGCTTTCCAAACACTTTCCCTAAGATCTTACCTTTTCTAAAGTTCTATTTTTTAATACTTTAGAATTAAAAAATATATATTTTAGATTATCCTTGAAATTCAAATGACTCCAATGTTTTCATGTGTTTGTTGATTAAAAATACTGTTAATATTAATATTTCAGGAATACAGTGTTATTACACCCCACCAACCACCCTATCAATCTCTCTCTACCATTGCCACCAAGACCCCCAGGAATTCGGTGCTGTAAGCTGACTCTCAGGTTCTATTATCAGTGGCCATTGTTTGTTCTCTTACTAGAAGATGTTCTTCGAGCCTATATATGAGAGGGATCATTTGATATTTGTCTTCCCTTTAACTCCTTTCATTCACATGATCTTTCCACCTTCATCTATTTTTTTGTTTTCTTATATTTATTTATTGAACCACTGTGGGAAAAGTTACAAAGCTTTTAAGATTAAGTCTCAGTCAGAAAATGACCAAACACCTTTCCCTTCACCAGTACTTATTTTTTACCACCAATATACCCCCCTCCCATCTTCCCAATGCCTGTGAGGCAGATGATTTCTACTATACTCTCTCTCTCTCTCTCCTTTGAGTACATTCAGTACTTTGACGAAAGATGCACTATTGTTGTTTGGAATATCCCCCCAACAATCAGAATTGCTGAAAAGGCATTCTGAAATACTTTTTACTTCAATTTCTGATATTTTACTAGGTAAGTCTGGAGGGATTTCTGATATTTTACTAGGTAAGTCTGGATGGATTTCTGCAAAGAGCAAGATAATTATGAGATTGGTTTCTGTGCGTCTGGTGTTATGGCCGTGCCAGAGAGCCGCTCATGGGGGACAACTCGTGACCTCAGTAGGGCATGAAAGACGAGCCGGTACCTCCCCCCTCTTCCCATGAGACTGCAGTTGCCCCATCACTGCCGCCTCACACCTGGCTTTCCAATAAGCTCTGAGGCAGTGGACACCTTGCTGCCAGGGTTAAGAAGGCAGAAGGGAGCAACACCCTTTCCCTCCCGGGGAGGCATGGTGCCGTGGTTTAATGGATGGTCCATTCACTTTCCACCTTCATCTATTTTGTAGTGTAAAAATTTCATTTTATTTTTTCTTTCTTTCCTTTCCTGTTTTTCTTTTCTTTTTTTTTTGAGGGGGTCACACCTACTTCTGCACAAGGCTTGATCCTGGATCTATTTCTAGGGATCACTCCTAGAAGGCTCAGAGATTGTCTGGGGTGCCTACATTAGAATCTCAGTTAGCTATGTGCAAAGCAAACACCTTAACATCTTCAAAATCTTTCTGGTTCCCGCATTTTTCTTTAAAGCTAAGCAGTTTTTCACTGTGTACCACAACTTCTTTGTACACTCATCTGTTCTTGGGCATTTAGGCCATTTCACTTGATCACTTGACTTCCCGTTAATCCTCAATTTGCTCGAGCGGGCACCAGTGACATCTCCATTCGTCCCTGTCGTGTGCCAGTGTCAGTGTAGCCCAATGGCATCTGCTCCTTCTAGGAACACAAAGAGCCTCAAACCGATTGTTCAGGGTCTTGACGAAGAAGTCTGACCATCTTGTAGATGGGCGGTCACATGATCTTTTGATGTCCCATGGAATCCAGTCAGTAATGGCTCTAGTCCAGCGGTTGTCTCCAAATCTCATTACGTGTTCAGACCATCTGATTTTTCGCCTTGGCAAATGAGGCAAACGAGATAGCATCCCTGATTCTTGATCGTCGATGGAGGTCGGAACTCCAGATTCTTTCTCTCATTTTAGTGAAATGTGATACTCCAAGCATAGCTCTTTTGATTCCTCTTTGGGAGACCTGAATAGCGTTCTCATCCTGTTTGCGTAGGGCCCAGGTCTCTGAGGCGTATATTAATGCAGGAATAACAGTGGAATCAAAGAGGCGTGCCCAGAGCTGGAGGTTCTTCGTCCTCTTAGCTATTTCTTCGACGCTCTTGAAAGCATTCCAAGCTGCTCTCTTCCTCCTGCGCAACTCAGGTGCCAGATCATTCGTCATGTTGACTTCTCGACCTAGGTACACATAGCTGTTGCATTTGGAGATGATCGTTTCATTGAGAGTGAATGGAACGTCAGGAATGAGACTGTTTACAGATCTTTTATTTCTTTTTAATTAAAAATTTTTAAATTGAATCACCAAGATATATAGAATTACAAGGTTATTCATGACTGAATTTCTGTCATACAATGTGCTAACACCTATCCCTTCACCAGTGCACATTTTCCATCACCAATGTCCCCACTTTTCCTTGTCCAACCTCGTTGACCAGCCCCCAAAGCCTGTCTCTAGAGCAGACACCTCTCTCTTTCTCTCTCTCTCAGACATTTTCATTTTTATTTTAGGCACTGTGGTTTACAATATCATCTCATGCCATAGATACTGGCATAACCAACAAGAACAACGGTAGTGCTGATGTGGATGTGGAGAGAAAGGGCCTCTCATTCATTGCTGGCGGAAATGCTGATTGGTCCAGCCTTTCTAGAAAATAATAAGGACATTCTTCAAAAAACTAGAAATTGAGTTTCCCTATGGCCCAGCAATACCTATATACATAGAAACAGCGTAGTGGCCCAAAATCACAATGCGGAAAAGTCATCTGCACGCTAACTTTCATTGTAGTGTCAACCTTTTTATTAAGGCACTGTGGTTTACAACGTTATTCATAGTTGAGTTTCAAGTATACAGTGTTCAAATGCCAATCCTTTCACCACCAGAGTCTTCTTCCATCCTTCAATGTCTCCAGTTTCCTTCTCATGCCCAATCTGCTTACTTGGCAGACACATTTTTAAGTTTGGTTGTTGTAGTTTGAATCTCGTGGTCTCAGTTTAGCTGATTCTGTGGTTCAGGCATGCACATAGGCTCCATCTCTACATTGCCAGTGTGCCCAAGTGTGCTCTCCCCTCTGCCTGTGACTTCAGTACAGCAATGTATAAGAGAGCGCAAATAACTTTTGGAATGTTTTTGTGCTCTCAGGGTAGATGCAAAGAATTAAAACAGCTGTATCATATGGAAACCAAATTATTTAAATATTTTGAGATATCTTAGCTTCTACAGAGGTTGAACCTAATGCCAACCCCACGAACAGTGGAAGAGGGTTTGTTTTTCACCACTTTCCAAAGCAGCTCTGATTTTCCTGGTCTCAATGATGTATGCCATTCTCACCAGTGTGTAGTGGTAACTCATTGTCATTTTGATTTGCATTTATTCAATATAAGTGATGAAGAGTGTTCTTTTATCCATCTACTCACTGTATATCTACTTTAAATAAGGGTATGTTCAGCTCCTTTCCCCACTTTGTGAGGGGGTTGTTTGTTTTATTGTTATTAAATTTAATGAGTGCTCCACGAATCTTTCATATTAGTCCTTTGTCAAATATGTAAGGAACAAATATTTTCTCCCACTTGATAGGGTGTCTTTTTACAGTAGTCATCATTTCCTTCAAAGTGGAGAGTTCTTTTCTTCGATATAGAGTTATTTGTTTACTTTTGCTTCTGTTTCCTTTGCCAGTGTCCTTGAATCATTGAGGATGCCTCTGAAGTTGTTTTCATGAAGCGTTCCACCAATATTTTGTTTATTTGTCTATTTTTCGGCCACCCCTAGCTCTGCTCAAGACTTACTTCTGCTTCTACACTGAGAGACTACTCAGAGGAAGAGGGTGGAGGGTGGGTTCTCCATGGGAGTAATGGGAATCGAACCCAGGTTGGCTGTTGCATGCACCCTACCTTCTATGCTATAGCTCTGGGCTCACCTACCTACATTTTCATGCCACATTTTGTGGATTTGGATCTAATATTAAGGTCTTTTATCCATTTTGAATTAACTTTTGTACATGATGTCAGAGACGGGTCTATATTTTTTTAAGAAGGCTAACCAGTTTTTCTAACAGCAGTTGTTGAATAAGATTTTCTTTCTCCACTCCTACATCTAGCTCCTTTGTCTTTGTCAACCATTAACTGACCAGATATCTGAGGGTTTGTCATTGGATTCTCAGTTCTTTTCATTGATCTGAGAGTCTGATTTTATTCCAGTACCACACAGTTTTGATTATGACAGCTTTATAGTAAGCAGAGGAGGGAAAAGAGAACAGTTAGAGCAGGAATCAACAATACATAAACAAGATAAAAAAATAAACAAAACATCAAGTACTCGTGAATGGGTTTCTCAATAAAATTAAGACTATCAAAAGATTCTTCGCTAAATTCAAATTATAAAAGAAAAAATATTAATAAATAGGACCAAAAATGAAAGGATGAAGGTTATTAAATAAAACAGTTATTACAGGCTCCCTGGCACCACTCTCCAGGTTCACATCTAAGTCTCTGAGGAGACGGAAGCCAAGCGGCTACAGTGGACAGGTATACTGGCTCTCCTGGCTGGAACCCGGGGGTGCCCTTGGGAGGGCAGGCTGAGTCCCCATCCTGCCCAAACCCCAGGCACAACCCACAGCTGCTGCTCCAGCCAGGGCCCAATTCCACTTTGTCATGAATACCCTCTGCCGAGACACCAAGCCCCAACCATTCCAGGTATGTGCTGGTTTCTGTGCTGAGAACTCTGGGGCCTTCTCTGAGTGGGGCGGGGGGTCCACCCCCAGCCTCCAGTACTCCACGACAACCTCGCCCACTTCCCTCAAACACTGGTTTGCCAACTCATGGCCCAGTTCTAGAGATCCAGAAGTTTTGTACTCCATAGCCACTTGTGTGGTCTGCAGCACCTCCAAATTACACAGACTGACATCCCTGTAGGAGCACACTCAATAAATGGGAAAGTAACATAGAAACCGACTAAACTTGACCAGCAAAAAAACCCCATCACACAGAAAGCTCAGCGAGCAGCCGACAGCTTAGTTAAACATCAGCCAAGGATGTAACTACCCAGTGGTAAGAACAATTTTCACAAGCTTTCTTTCACTGAAGTAGTTTTGATAATTTCTTTGTTCATTTAATTGTAACAAGCAGTCTAAAATAAATGATCGTGTGCCTGCTAACGGGACACGCTTGGGAGTGGTTGGGAAAATGGAAAGGGAATGTCCCTCTTGTGGTGGGATTGCTGTGGGGGGAATTTAAAGCCATAAGAACTGTATTATTAACAACTTGGTAAATCACAGTGTTTAAAATTTTTTAAGCTTCACAGAAATTTAAATTATTATTATGAAAATTCTATTAACAACTTTATGCCATGGAATTGGAAAGTCTTGAAGAAATGAACACATATTTCCATAGCATATACCACAATTTCTTTATACGTTACCCATAGTTGGACATTTAAGCTGCTTTCCTATTTTGGATATTATATTAAAAGTTGTAATGAATATAGACATGCATATATCCTTTTGAATTAAAGTTTTGTATCTTGGAAGCAGCCCAAATGTCTAGCAACAGACGAATGGGTAAAGAAAGTGTGGCGTGTATACACAATGGATTTATTCAGCCACAAGGAAAAATTAAGTCATGCAGTTTGCAGGAACTTGGCTGGAATTTGAAGCTATTGTGCAGTGCAAAATAAGCTAGTCAGAAGGACAATTACAGGATGATTTCACACATTTGTGGTATATGCTGAAAAAAATCAATGGTAAACATAATATCAATCAATAAGAAATCCTGGACTCCGGAATAAAGACCTAAGAATGCCAGGCCTAGGAAGTGTGGGGAGAATCTCTTAGTTTGATTGGAAGTAATACAGGAGTGGAGTGTAAGAAACACAGTGATGGTGGCTAAGAGAGGTGACAGTCTGCACCAAAACCATACCTGCCCATCAACAAATTATGAGAGGATGGGGGTGGGGGGGAGAAAGGTCAGAGAAGTGGTGATGGCAGTATCTTTGTACATCACTGTATCACTGTATCACTTTCATCCAGTTGTTCATTGATTCACTCGAGTGGGAGCCAGTGATTTCGCAATTCGTCCCAGCCTTGATATTTTAGCAGCCCTCCTTCCTCGTCTTTCCCAATGCTGCCATATTGGAGGCTCTTTCAGGGTCAGGGGAATGAGATCCATTATTGTTACTGTTTTTGGCATATCGAATATGACACAGGTAGCTTGGGGTAGCTTGCCAGGTTCTGCCTTGCTGTTTTAAGTTATGTTCCTTTATTTTTGGCTTTCTGAGTAACACCCTGAAGTGCTCAGGGTTTACTTCTGGCTCTACACACAGAAATTACTCCTGGGACTGGAGCTATAGTACAATGGGAGGGGGTTTGCCTTGGATGCGGCTCACCCGGGTTTGATCCTTGGCATTCATTGATTGTGGTCCCCCGAGCACTGTCAGGAGTAATTCCTTTGTGTAGAACCCAGAGTAAGCCCTGAGCATCGCCTGGTGTTAATCAAAATGTCAAAAAAAAAAAAACAACAACCCAAAAACAACAACAAAATTACTCCTGGTCGTGATTGGGGGGAAGGGAGTAGGGAAGGGGAAGGGCAGGGGAAGGATGACAGGACCAGATTTGGGACTTGGGATTCGAACTTGGGTCAGCTCTGTGCAAAGCTGTATGCCCTACCCTCTGTACTATTGCTCTGGCGTTTAAATTATGTTCCTTTAAAGATTATCAGCTTATATTAAGCCCTGCCTCCTCCCAACACTACTAGGTGTAAGTAGATTTTTATTTAAGGTGTTCACATACGTAATTCCTTAACAATAACTTTATTTTTTAAATGCTCTAAGATAGCCACCTGTCATTCATCAGTGGTTTATTTTTACTGATAACAAATTTACGTTGAACATAAATTTAATGACTTCAAGAGAAAAGTAAGATTTGTTCATGAAATACTGATTTGAATGAAAAAATACATTATTTTATTTGCAGTATACCAGTTCTGAAAAATGTTACAGAATGATCTTTTCAGTGTTCTGATAGTATTACCTAGACAAGATTCAACTATGTATATATAGTGTATGTATAGTGTAAGTTATGATTAGAATTAAGTTTTTATCTAGAAACTTAGATGATAAAGATCACTTAGATTATTAAAAATTCAGGGACCATGATTTTTGTTTTTGGGCCATTCCTGGCGGTTCTCCAGGATTACTCCTTGCTTTGTGCTCAGGGGAACTGTATGGAGATGCTGGGGATTGAACTGGCCTTTGCCTTTTGGAAGAAAATACTTTAACCGCTGTTCTAGCTCTCTGTTCTGGACTTCTGCCTTTTTGGTCACAGCTTTAGCACTTAGTCACCCCTTGAGCTCTAAGGTGACTACAGTGTTCAGTCTATAGTGGGGCAGAAAGGAAGGGAATACAAACCATAGAATTAGACCTGTAGAAGTTTTGCCTTACGTTCATTGGATTATCTCTTCTTGGACACCTTGACTTAAAAAAAATTGGGAATAGTAGTCCTTTAACTGAGCCAGTTGTTCTCAGCAATATATTTGAGGTTGTCTTAGAAACCAGAGGGAGAACGGTTAATAAGTTTTCAGACTATTGTTAATGGTTTGTTAATAGTTTTCTAGCCTAAGATACTATGACTGTTTTACTAAGGAGAAAGCTGGGGTTTCTTGATACCATCATTTAGCTTAAGTGATCAATACTTGATGCAAGGTTACCTCCTAACTTCAAAGGTTTTTCTTGTAAATTTTCTGTTCCACATTTCTACACTGCCCACAGTTCACTGGAATCAAAGTTTTTAAGGATTCCAGTTTGGGAGAAGCAAAATTGTTGTCCTTTTAAAATAAAAAACATGAATGCTTAACTGTAGCAATTCAAAGCCTTTTAATATTCTTCCTTCACCACTGTGTATGTATGTGCAAACATCAAGTCATCATCTGTCTCCCCCACTCTTGTGCCTCACTCAACTTTTCCCCCTCCCCACCCCGCCATCACCCCTCTGTGCTCAGGACTTGGATTTGCTTACTCCAGGTTCTTTGTTCTAGTCAATGCTTGAGAGACCATATTCTGTGTTGAGGGTCAAACCTGTTGTCAGCCACATGCAAGACCAGCATCTTACCTCCTGTACTATCTCTCTGGCCCCACGAATATACATTTTTATTTGTTTTTTTAATCGAATCATCGTGAGATAGACCATCACAAAGCTGTTCATGATCAGGTTTCAGTCCTACAATGTTCCAACACCAATTTCTTCTCTCTCTCTCTCTCTCTCTCTCTCTGGTATAAATAATTAAAATAATGTCAATTTCCTGGGA
>JAOXYA010051884.1:0-12182 GCA_028565675.1 Sorex palustris | reverse complement strand
CAGTAACGTCTCCATTGTGAGACTTCTTGTTACTGTGTTTGGCATATTGAATACTTTCGGTAGCTTGCCAGGCTCTCTGAGAGGGGTAGAGGAATCAAACCCAGCTCAGCCGGGCTGGCTGCGTGCAAGGCAAACGCCCTACCACTGTGCTATCCAGCCCACAAGATGTATATGAACTCAAATGTATAAAATGCTTAGCATACTCCCTGCTTACGTCCCCCAACCCCCTCCTGCTATGTCCTTATCATCTTCCCCTACAAAAGCCACGATGAATAGGCTACTAAATCATCAAGAAAGATTTGTTACAAAGAAAGGACCCAAAGTGTATTTCTTCAGGTTTTCTTGAAAATTTGAGGATGGATTTTGGAAGATACTGTAACTTGAAGAACTCAAGGCTCATGGATATGTGTAGCAAAGGTGGTAAGATACAATGTGGACTCATCACATTTAGAAGAATTATCAAACCTGGTTTTAAGGCAAGAAGAGTTGGACTCTGGTTCCACTTTCTGTTTGACATTGGCAGGGCACCGAGCTACTGTGAGTCTTGGTTTTCTCATCTGTAAAATGGGAATGAAGACGTCTATCCCCCAGGTGATGGTACTATAAAATGATGCTAATTCCAAAACGGTGAACAAACAGAAGTGGTTTATTTGGGAGTCTAAAACTCAGAATCTCCTTCTGATGCACAGAATTGAGTTGGTGGTAGCAGTTGGGGAAGGAGTTGTGAAAGGGAGGGGCAATGGGGTCCTTGGGGGAGGGAGGTGGCTACACTGGTGATGTATGTGGTGTTGGAATTAAGTGCATGAGAATTCATCATTACCAGTATTGTAAATCATAAGAAATCGTTTACATTAAGTCAACCAAAAATGTAAATCTGTCTAAAAATACCGCCACCCCCAAATCCAACACGCGCGTGTACACACACACACACACACACCCCAGAACCTTCAAATGACAGAATAATAAAAATAGCTCAGAGTTAAAAGACTAACAGAGTACTCACTGCGCATAAGTCTAGTTGGCATTTTAATTCCCACAAACAGACTCTGAACTCTCACCTATAGATGAGAAGTGAAATATTTCCCTAAGGAGTGAATGGCAAAGACTGAGCCTGGTGCTCTGAGCCCAGTGTCACCCTCTTCCCCCCAGCCACACAGCAGGAACTCACGCACATCCTCTCATTTAAATGGCACCACCAGGGCCAGGGTGGAGTTCAGCAGTGGAGAACTTGCATGTGTGAGGCGCTGGGTTGGATTCCTTGCGCTGTACCAAGACAGGAAAACCAAATGAAACCTGAAATGCACCATGATTCTCTGAGGACTAGATTATAATTTTTATTTAATAGATGAGGAGTCTTGAGGCTGTAGAAAACCATGACTTTCTCAAGATTGTGAAGTATAAAAGTTGTAGTTTGGGGCTGGTGCTGTGACTCGCTGATTAGCACTTGCCTTGCAGGTGTGAGGTCCTGGATTCAATTCCTGACACTGCTGAAAAGCTAATATATATATATATACACATATACATATACATATGTATATATGTATGTGTTTGTTATTATAGCTGGATTCAAACTCTGGCACCTATATCTCAGGGCTTATGCTTTTAATCATCCCTTTAACAGAATTATTTTAACACTATTTTCAAAAGAGTAATTTGTGGGCTGGGGATATGGATTAATGAATCCACCACCCTGGGTTCAGTTCCTGACCCTACCAAAGGGGAACAAAAAACATCATAGGAAAATGGAGACAGTTTAGTGGCACAGAGACCTTGTATTGGAACCTACGGAGGCAATGGGCTACCACATGTGCCAAGTGTGATTTTGCTGTCGGAGCCCAAACACTGTTGTTTGTGATTCCTGGTGCTACAACTTCCAGTAACACTGTAGTCAGGGGGTGTGTGAGTGCCACAACAAAAGGAGCGTGACCCCTACTAAACACTGAGGCCAACTGTGCAAGTCTCAAGTGGCCTGATGTGTGACCTCGGTGAGCAGTACAGCCTGGCACTTATGTGATGCCACCCTGTACTGAACTGCAGACCCCGCAGCTACATCGAACTGGAGGGAAGGGAAGGAAAAGCAGGGAAGAAGGGAAGGGAAGGAGGGAAGGGAAGGCAGGGTGGGGGGGGGGAGGGGAAGACAAGGGATTATATGTGTTTGTTTTCAAAATCCTGGTTTTGGAGTTCTTGAAGGAGCTGCTATAATGCAGAGCGCAGGGTGATGGGGTAACCCACAGGGCGGTGAGTGACCTGCATGCTGACCACTCGTGATGTCACACTGAGCAATGCAGGCAGGGCGGGCCTCGCAGGAAATCAGTGACATCATGGAGGTGGCAC
This sequence comes from Sorex palustris, assembly GCA_028565675.1. Taxonomy (NCBI): domain Eukaryota; kingdom Metazoa; phylum Chordata; class Mammalia; order Eulipotyphla; family Soricidae; genus Sorex; species Sorex palustris. Next base: position 9,848 of record JAOXYA010051884.1, on the reverse strand, counting down.
TGGAAACACAGAAGCTCTGACCCATGAGCACCAATTTCACGCTTTGGAGATGACCATATGTTTTATAGCACTGAACTGATACATCTCAGCAATTCCCTTCGAAATCCACAGAATGAAAAAAAAAAGATAAAGCAAAGGGAAGCCTCCAAAGAATAGATAATATCTCTTGTTAATTGGTAGGCTCTTTGTAGTTAACGTATTCAGACGCCAGTAATCCCATCAGTTTCAGTAAAACAAATGTCCGTATCTCCCTGGCCCTGAAATCTTCCTTCCCGTACATCTAATTCGCTCAATTCACTCAATGTTCTCGTTCGCCGGCAGGGGGCAGCACGAGTCCCCGGGCGCGCTCTGGGCTGAGAGCAGGTTAGGGCAGAGAAATAGGAACCCGAGCACAGCGGGTAGGGCAGGGCGCTTACCTTTCACGAGGGTTCGATTCCCGGCATCCCTTGTGCTCCGCCGAGCCCGCCAGGGGTGACCCCAGCGCAGAGTCAGGAGTAAGCCCTGAGCATGTAAACAAACACACAAACACACAACCCTTAAGAACTGACTTGCAACAGCCCGTGGCGTTCATTTAGGTCCCTTCAGTGTAATTTAAAGTGATGCTTGACAAGCAGAGCTCGAAGTGCTCAGGAGATCCGCGGCATAGGGCCGACCCGGGAGGGCAGACGCTGCCTCTTCCCTGCCTTTGCAAAGGCGCTGTGGCAGTGTGGCATTGGGGCACTGTAGTTAGGGGCCCGAGCAATATCCCGCTGGCTACGTTATCAGCCCCTTAGGAGCCCCAAGGGCTGTGAATTTCACAAGATCGTCCAGCTCTGCAGCCGCTGCCCTCCCACATGATCTCCCTCCAGGGGCTTGGGGTGCAGGGGCAAATGTGAGGTGCATGGTAAGTGGTGTACCTGCTGTGCCTGTTGCAGACCCCTGCAGAAGTAGAGAAGCTGTCCCGGCTCCCATGTCTTGGGACAAGAGACTTTCCCCCTTAGATTAGACAAGCTGGAGGTTATTTGTTCCCCAGAGGGATCTGTCTCCATCTCTTCCTCTATGCCTTCTCTCCTCTCCCTCAAATGGATACTAATCCTATTTAAATTAAACATTAGGGACTACATGGGTCCTTTCCCACCACACGCGAAACCTCCGTTTGGGGGTTCCAAACGGAGGAATGTTCAATGTTAATTTGTGAGAAGAAAACTGGATACAGGGGCAGGAGAGAGTCCAGGAAGTGAGGTGCTTGCTTTGTGTGCAGTGGACCCAGGCTTCTAGAGAGGCTCAAGCTCCCCCCATAATAAAAGAAATAGAAATGTGATTTTCTGGGGTTTTTTTTTAAGTTAAAGGAACAACATGATGGCAAGATATATAAAAGCAAAGCATATTGGTCAGGTGGACAGGCTTGGGAGAGAACATTGGGTCAATATCTTCCTTTCTAGGATGCCTTAGAAGCCAACTCATGACCCACAATTGGCTTGTGTCTTAAGGCCAAGTGCAGCCGAAGGGGAAGTAGGACTTCCTAGTCAACCTTCTCTAGGGTGAAGCATGCAGCTGTGACCTTATGAATTGGGAGAACTACGGAGTACCTCACAGTAGAAAAAAGATTAACATGCAGAAACTTACTGAATCAAACCTGATTCTCCTGGACTTCCATCCGCTTCCACTCATTACATATTTGGAGACACCTATAACTCATATGAACTTCTGACAGGTATGTGTTAATCCCTGATGTTTGCAATGACAGTAATTGCTGTGTGAACAATGTCACTGGCGTCCATTATCAGCCCATTGTCGTTGACTGGTGCTCAGCACAAAGAATCACTCACTTAGTAGGTGGCGCACTCTTATTAGGTTATTCCCCTTCACACCCTGTGAACACAGGTTTTATTCTGTTGTAAAATTACTCCTCCCTCTACTTTCCCTACTTAAACTCACCTGCTTTTCAGGGACTTCCACTTTCCAGCGACGACGTCTGACTCCGCCTTTCCTCACCTCAACACTTCCTAGCTTGACCACCCAAGCTACTGTCTGGATTATACATTATGGAATGTGATTATAGTTGATTAAACACATTGTTAAATATTGCCCGAACTTGTTCTCCATTTTCTTTCTGCAAATACAATATCTGCACTGGGCTAGAAGCCTCAAGAGGACAAGGACTGCAGACATAAATCCTAAGCTTAATAAGATGCATCAGTCAGTATGCAACCACTGCTGGTGAGTGGATGCATTTGGCTCAACCCCTGTGGAAAACAGTACAGAGATTTCTCATTAAAATAAGAACTGAGCTGCCATATGATTCAGAAAATCCATTTTTGACTATTTACCCCCAGGACACAAAAACATTCATTCAAAAATATATACACCATCATTCACTGTAGTACTGAGTTACAAAAACTAAGATATAGAGGTGTCCAAAGTGAGATATGTGGATTATGAGGATATGGTATATATAAACAATGGAATATGGTGTAGCTGCAAGGAACAATGAAATCATGCTATTTGATGCAACTTGGCTATGCTAACATGTTATGTGAAGTAAGCCAGAAGGACAAACACAAACACAGGATGATCTCAAGTATCTATAGCATATAGAATAACTGGACAACAGAATGCAGGTATTCAGTAGGGAGATAACTTGATTATTCTTGACCCCAGAACATAGGAAGGAGAAATACAGAGAGGGGCAAGGGGGGGTTAACTGGGGGCAGGGGTCAAGGGCTTTTGTTACCTCAATGGTATAGAGGAGTGGTATAGCTCTATGTCAAAACTGAAGAGTCAGCAACATTAGAAGCAGGAAGTCCAAATTACAATAACCAACATTAAAAATGTGCCATGGAGGCAGATTGGGGTGTGCTGGGGTGGTGGGAGGGAGCCTGGGCATACTGGTGGAGGCAGGTTGATAGTGCTGGTGGGATTGGTCCTGGAACATAGTATACCTAAAAGTCAACTACAAATGACTTTGTAAATTATGCTGTCTTAATGAAAATTAAAGTTTAATGAAATGAATTTTAAGGGTTTATTAATATTATGAATAACTAGCTTAATACATATTTGTTTAACACACAGTTACCAAGCAGAAGCTTCGCTGTTGAGTGACACGAAAGGGGTATTCTCCATCTTTTGTCTGAAGGTTGCTGAGTGTCAGCATTGTGCCAGACCCTATGTTTGTCTGTGGAGACAATCTTAGATATGAGGAAGGCATAGTTGCATCATAATTTGCAGGGAGATAAAGTAGTCACATGGCTTAACAAGAAACAGTATAGACTTCTCCGGAGCATTGAAAGCAAAGATCTCATAGTCCGGAGGGGCAGGGAGAGAGTTCTTGGTCTTGTGATGGAGGAAATGTTCAGAGAAGGAGCATTTGTTCAGGGACTCTGAGCAGGAGAAGGTTCAGAAGGGAAAGATGAGGGGAGAAAGTTGCAAGCAGAGGGAAGAGAATGAGAAAAAATAGGAGGGTGAGAAATAAATCCTAAACCTGGCATGCAAGAAATCAATTATGTTTTACAGCTCTATCACTCAAGCCATAGCCCTGCGTGTGCACACCCACCCACTCGTGCATACATATTTAATGACTTTGGGGCTGTTAAATAAATCTTTTTTTTAAATAATAAAAGCATTTCATGATGGAAAATTTCCAAGCATATACAAAGGCACAGAAAACTCTTTAATGAATTTGATTCACCTATGTCTCAGCCTCAGCAATTATTAGTACGTGACCAACCTATTTCACCTGGCAGTATCTGCTCCTCCCACCCCATTACTTTGTAGCAGTTATAGCATCTATAAAAATTTAAATCTCCCTTTCTAAAACAAATATTTAGAAAACAAACACAATACCATTGTCTCACTTAAAAATGAATAAAAATTCCCTAGATTACCAAATCTTCAAACCTGACAGTTTCTTAATAGTCTTATAATACCTTTTAAAATGTATTATTATTATTATTATTATTATTATTATTATTATTTTGCTTTTTTGGGTCACACCCGGTGATGCACAGGGGTTGCTCCTGGCTTTGCACTCAGGAATTAATCTGGCGGTGCTCAGGGACCATATGAGATGCTGGAAGTCGAACCTGGGTCCATTGTGTACAAGGCAAACACCCTACCCACGATGCTATCACTCCAGTCCCAATAGTCTTATAACACCTTTATATATAAAAAATTACTTAAGGGCTGGAGTGATAGTACAGCAAGTAGGGCACTTGCCTTGCACATGGTTGATCCAGGTTCTATTCCTGGCACCCCATATGACCCAGAGAGCCACCAGGAATAGCCCCCAAGGAAAAAATTATTTAAATTGAGGTTCCAAGATTAAGGATGTATTTCAGTGGTAGAGTTCACAGTTTCTTAATAGCCTTATAATGCTGTTTGGGGGAGGGAGGAGTTTAAGGTGAGGCTTTAGGACCAAGGCTGTGTCTATGCGTCTCAGTGAGAGAGTGTGCCTTTAGGCTCGATGTGTTGGCTTTGATGCCCTAGCACCCAAAGCTGAGTGAGATACAGACAAATATCATACATTGTGCTAGGTTGCTTTGGCTCATTAAAAAAAAATAGCAACAGCTTCCTTCCTACATCTTTGCTTTGATTTTTTTTTTCTACTGAAGAAATCCGGTCTAGATTATAGTGATTCCCAGGGTGGTATTTAACTTGTTCTGTCTCTTGTTTTGTAAATTAGTAGTTGAATCTTTGGGTAGTTTTAATTTTCTTCCGTATATACGTGCACATTTGCACTAGGGTTCTACTCATTACACCTTACTTTTATACTCAGAACTAAAGTAGTTTTTAAAAAAGTGTTCTTTATGGGGTGGAGAAATTGTACAGGCCTAAGATGCTTATCTTATATGTGGCCAAGCCAGGTTCAGTCTCTGGCACTGTATATAGTCTTCCAAGCACCACCATTCGTGGCCCCAGAACAACTACAACCATAATGATAACAACAGCTCTGCATGGATGAAGAGATAGTAGAGAAGATAAGGCACTTTCTTTGTATGCAGCCAACTTGTGCTGTCCACCTCTCCCCAGTTCTTTAGATGCTTTAGTAAAAAGTTGGATGATTTATTTATTTTTGGATTTGGGGGCCACATCCAGTAGTGCTGAGGGCTTGCTCCTGGCTCTGTGTTCAGAGGTTTCTCCTGGTAGTGCTTGAGAAACCTAGAATCAAACTGGGATGGCAACGTGCAGGGTAAATGCTTTATTCCCTGTGCTCTGTCTTTGACTCTTTACCTTTGTTTATTTGTTTGGGCAGCATCTGGCAATGCTCAGGGGTTACTCCTGGCTCTACACTCAGGGATCACTCCTGGGGGGATTTAGGGCACTTTATGAGGTGCCAGGGATCGAACCCAGGTTTGTGGAGTGTAAGACCAACGCCTTACCCACTGTACTGTCTCTCTCTGGTTCTTAGCTTGTTTCTTTATCTCGTAGAGCCTCTGCTTGCTCAGTTGGAGAACAGAACTCCTGTTCTTGTGAGGGTGTTACTGGGAGGCATGGGAAGAAGCTGAATCAGCAGTAAAGGGGCAGGTCTGGGAAACAGGGTCCCCAGGCACTGCAGGCAGGCACTAGAGGAAGTGGGGGAGCCGGAAACGAGGCAGTTGGGTGCTCCTTGCTGTCCTCTCAGGAGGTGCTCCATGGTCTGCTGTGGTGTGGAAGGCCGTGCTCTGACATCCTTTTTTTCCACCACCGGCTCCCACAGTTCCCCGAGGGACTATTTCTTGACTAACAGGCAGGCCCTTAGAATTAAGACTCAGGAGAAATTCAATTGTTACCGGTAAGAGATTTTTCCTTAGAGATTCTGTGGGATCTTTGCCATTTGAGATGATGGTTTCAGGTCCACTGGGATGCAGAAAATCATGCTAAGACTCTTCTTTTTTTGGGGGGGTGTGGGGGGTTCTCTTAAGCAGAACCTGAGATTCTTGGATCCTCTATAGTTTTATGCAAGGGTTTGAGGATGCAGTGCAGAGCCGGGGATACCCAGGCCATGCCTGTAGTGTTCAGTGATGTACAGGACCAAATCTTCAGTAATCACAGGGCATTACTGGGGACCACCAGAGTGGAGGCCACGGTGTGACTTGGGGGCCCACCCTGTCTGCTGATGCAAGACACGTGCCTTTACCCCATATCCTTTCTCCAGCCCCATGTAAGACAAGTTTAACGGTGACTTGTCACACTGATGGCACACTTACACACAGCATTTAGGTCTGGCACTGTTGGGAAGTCCTCACTGTAGGCCAGTGGAAAGCCAAGCAGCAGCGCTGTGAGAGTTGGGAAACTCAGGTTTCTTACACTGGGGATCCCAGCAGAACTGTTGCTTGAAAGTCTCGATCCCGAGCAAAGGTGATAGCTCACTTTATAGAACATTTGATGGGGGGGTGGAGTGTTTGTAGGCGGCCAGTGGGAGACAGCACAAGCAGAAATTCTCAAGCAACTCAGCTGCAAAGCAAGAGGGACACCGTCTCAAGGACATGAGCACATTTGGAGCATACCTTGAGGTTACCAAGGTTTCAAAGAGAGACTCAGACCATCTCAAGGATATCCCGGATGCGCTCCAGGACGATGTCAGACTCAGCTTCTGTTGCAGCCTGGTGTTAGACTGTCTGGAACATGGGCAGATGTCTATTTTCCTCACCAGAACCCACCCCACCCCCATTTTGGCTCTTCTTTCCTTTTTAAAACCAAAGAATGTCCATTTTAAGAGGGGGTATTTAGCATCTGTCACTGTCACTGTCCTCCCGTTGTTCATCGATTTGCTCAAGCGGGCCCAGTAACGACTCGATTGTGACATTTATTACTGTGTTTGGCATATCGAAGACATCAGGGGTAGCTTGCCAGGCTTTTAGTAAAAACACAAAATGAAAAGTCAGCCAGAGAAGAGTCTGACAAAGACTCTTTCAAAACGATTCCCTGAATCTCAGGTTTGTAGATCTCCCACGTTCTTTATTAAATGTCCAGAGAGTAAATGGGCCTTTCACTGCAACACCTGGGATGAAGTCTACCTGGTCTAGCCTAAATCAAACTTAGTACTGATAGGGGACAGGGCATGAGCCCCATGCTGCAGCAGTGTTGCAATCAGCATTTGTAATGAACTAACTATATGAACAGGGGCTGGAGAGATAATACAGGGGTCCAGGTGCTGGCTGTGCCTCTTTCTGACCCTGGTTCAACTCCCTGACAACACATCTGGTTTCCTGAGCAACATCAGGGCCAATCCCGAGTACAGCGCCAGGCACAGCTCCTGAGCACTGTGGGGTGTGACCCTAAAACCAAACCAAGCACATAAACACACGAATAATCGGGTCTGGCTGGAGGGGACGGAGGTTGAACATACACTCAGATGCAACCTGCGTTTCCCTGGCCGGATTCAGCGGGGGTGCGCCGCATCCGGTGACTGCGCTTCACTTGGCCGAGGCGGGAGCCCAGGGGAAGCCGCCACCTGTGTGAATCGTGGGCTTGTGATCCAAGCAGACAGGTTTTTCCTAAGTATGGCTAACTGAGTCACAAACTCTAGCACCCCACCCAGTCCATTTGTGTTTTTTTCCCTACCAAAATAAAACTCTCCACTAAAACTGAACAACAATTAGTCAATTTCTAATCTTCACCATACTACGCGGCAACCTGCAATTTGGGCAAGATTTAAAGAGATAGACAAGTCTCTTAGGCTCCCCCACCCTCTCCACCCCTCCCCCTGCACCTCCCAATGTGCGCTTCACCAGCTGGGAATCTTGTTTAGTCTGACTCTAGGTCTTTGTTTGTGTTTGAGAAAAACACTCTCCCTGCCTCTCCCGTGGTTTTTCCAGGTTCCATTTGCAAACTCAGGGACTCTGATCTGCACCATCGAAGTTGTAATTCAAGGCTTCTGGGAGGCCCAGTCTTTCTCTGCGTGGGACTCTTATCAATCCTCATCAAACCAGTCATCAAACCCTTGGTATTGTAGAGAGAGCAGCCTCCTGGTGACAGAACAAACCCTCCACAGGAGAGGAGGATGATGGCCATAGCTGGGGCACTCAGCTGCCCCAGTCCCTTCCTTGGGAAGAGCCCCCATTCCTAAGAGCCCTCAGTTTCCCCTTTCAAAGGGACTGGGGATATTGTTCAGTGGTGGAGCACCTGCCTGGCACGACCAAGACTCTCTGTCTCTAGCACTGTCTCCCCCTCCAATCCATTCCCAGGGCCACACACACACACACACACACACACACACACACACACACACACACATGCATTCACACACACATTCAAAGGTGCCCAGTTACTTGGCTTCATCATAGGATAGAGAATAGCTCAATTATTAAATTCCATTTCAGTTTGAAGCAAATCTTGTTCATTCAAGGTTCTGGATCACTTCTAACATGATCATATTAATTTGTTTCTTTTTTTTAAAGAGCAGTTACATCATCATTATTATTATTATTATTTGGCTTTTTTGATCAAACCTGGCAATGCTCAGGGGTTAGTCCTGGCTCTGCACTTAGGAATTACTCCTGGCTGTGCTTGGAGGACCATATGGGATGCCAAGGATTGAACTCGGGTTGGCCGCGTGCAAGGTAAATGCTCTACCCACGGTACTATCGCTCCGGCCTCAATCATATTAATTTCTTGACTCTCTTTTTTTAATTTTATCTAAGAAGTATATACACCTACCTTTTACTGCCAGAGATTTCATAAGGAAAAATCAATAGCTATTTCCCATCTCACCTGTATTTTTAGATTTTTCTCTTTAGAACTGAAAACAATCCTCAGGAATTACTCTTTGCTCTGCACTCAGGAATTACTCCTGGCAGTGCTCAGGGAACCACCTCGGATGCCAGGAATTGAACCCTGGCTGACCTCATGTAAGGTAAGCTCCCTACCCACTATATTATTGCTTTTAAAAAAATTATCTCTAACTTTTCTATGTAAGATCTGCTGATATTTGGTATGAGTTGTGAAGTTTAGACTTCATCAGATTTTTTTATAGAGCGATGGGATGAAGTTTTCTTTCTCTCTCACATTGCGTTCTTGCTCTTCTTTCTGCCTAGAGAGTTAGTTATATTGGAACTTCTGGTTAAGTCTGATACATCTATTTATATTGTTTTGACTATGTAAACACAGTTCACTGAAGAACCAAGGACAGTGATAGTAATTATGCTCCCTTTCTTGTAAGCAATTTTATACTTTTAAGGTTAGTAACTGCCCTTTTTTCACCCTTTTGTTTAAGTTTTTGCATTTCAATGATGGCTTCTTTTATTGTTTGTTTTTGGGTCACACCTAGCAGTGCTCAGGACTTACTCCTGACTCTGCGCTCAGGGACCATTATGGTGATGCTCAGGAGGATCCTTTGTGGTGCCAGGGATAGTACAGTAGACAAGGCAGGCTCTTTACCTGTTGTACTATCTTAGTCTTTCAGTGATGACTTCCTTTTTTTTTAAATTTTATTGAATCACTGTGAGATAGTTACGACCTTTCATGTTTGGGTTACAATCACATAATGATCAAACAACCATTCTTCCACCAGGGCAAATTCCCCACCACCAGTGTCCCCAGTATACGCCCCCCCTTCTTCACCCTCCCCCTGCCTCCATGGCAGACTTTATTCCCCATACTCTCTCTCTACTTTTGGGCATTATGGTTTGCAATACATACACTGAGAGGTCATCATGTTCGGTCCATTATCCACCTTCAGCACACATCTCCCATCCCGATCGATGATTGGTCATGTTAAATGTATCCGATAACTTTCCTGCCTCCAGCATCTTACTCTTTAGGCCAGAGATGCAGCTATGGCTCCCCAACTTCCTTCATCATTCTGAAAATCCCCATTTGACTGTCCTGTTTTCTAGATCCCACTTCTTTCTGTTTTTTTTTTCTTTTTTTGGGGGGGAGGGGTGGGTGTG
>JAOXYA010051876.1:0-12182 GCA_028565675.1 Sorex palustris | reverse complement strand
CTTTCTTGGTAAACTTTACCCCAAGTTTTTGGGGTCTGGCCAAAGGCACAGCAGCAATTTTGGGGTATCTGAAAGTCTGAGGGTGCCATTAGGCTGCTGATGTACTCGCCTCACAGGTGCAGATTGACCTGCTGGTGGCACCATACCCCTGATAACTTATCTCCTAATAGTTAAAGGAGATAACCTTCTAATGAATTGCTGAAGTCATGGCTTGAATATTTCCTGAGCTGTTAGGTGCGAGTTGGACCTTCTGTATTACTGCTTTCATTCTTTGAGCTTAGTGGGCTTCTGCTCAAATTTTCCCATTTAAGTTTCTGTGCTTCTACTGGGCTGTGGGTAGGGCATTTGCCTTGCACGCGGCCAACTTGGGTTTGATTCCTCCATCCCTCTCAGAGAGCCTGGCAAGCTACTGAGAGTATCCTGCCCACATGGCAGAGCCTGGCAAGCTCCTGTGGCATATTAGTTATGCCAAAAAACAGTAACAAGAATTCTCACAAAGGAGACATTACTGGTATCCACTCGAGTAAATCGATGAACAACGGGAGGATAGTACTACAGCACTACTGGGCTGTCAACTCTGTGAAGGTTGATGGTGTCGAGCAGCCACAGATGCAGCCACATACTTCAGGAGCTTTGGAGCTGGGATGATTAGCTGCCACATCTCTCTGACATCTCCCGAGATCAGTAATGAAGCTGGATTGCTATGTCTCTGACAGTGGCAGGAGCCGGATGTGTAGGGTGGAGCACTGGGCCTTTGGCAGGGTGGGGACTCTGTCTGGCCCTGTCTCACTGAGGCTCTGGAGATTGGCCTGGATTTGGCCAGTTCTACCTGGAATAACTCAGTCATGGAGCTGGACCATTTCTCTGACAGGGCCTGGAAATAATTCCTTCTAATGAATCTTGAGCTCCTGCAGAACCATCCAATCTGTTCCTTGGAACAAACACAACTGCCATGGACAAAGCATCATTTTTGTTTTTGCTTTTGGGCCACACCTGGCGATCCTTAGAGGTTACTCCTGGCCCTGTGCTCAGGAATTACTCCTAGTGGTGCTGGGGAACCATGCTGGGGATTGAAGCTGGGTCAGTCACATGCAAGACAAGCACAGCCCTACCCACTGTGCTATCACTACTGTCCTCATAGCACAATTCTGAGTTACCTCTCTCACAATCCTGTCCAATCCCTCGCCATGAAAGATAATTTTTGATGAATGCTATTAAAACATCTCTTTCCAAGTGGAAAGCCTCATGCAATCCTTTAAAAATTTTCCACTGTTCAGAGGCAGAAGGAAGCAGTTTCCCTTGTCTAGTAAACCATTCTTTCATTTCCTTTTAGAAATCATATTGCAGTGCCCATTGTTCCTCTCCTGCAGCATGTCCTGGCTTAGTAGAAATACTCAGAGACAAATTGCATGCCTAAGCAGGAGCTATCTTTCTAACTGTGATATTGCTTAACAATTCCCTGGGGCAAGGGGTTGGTCCCGGTGTGTGCATTGGCATATATAGTTTTTTTCGTTTGGGGGCTGGAGCGATAACACAGCGGGTAGGGTGTTTGCCTTGCATGTGGCCAACTTGGGTTTGATTCCTCCGTCCTTCTCGGAGAGCCTGGAAAGCTACTGAGAGTATCCCGCCAGCATGGTAGAGCCTGGCAAGCTCCCCGTAAAGTATTCAATATGCCAAAAACAGTAACAAGTCTCACAATGGAGACGTTACTAGTGCCTGCTCGAGCAAATCAATGAACATCGGGAGGACAGTGCTACAGTGCTACCTCAACATCTCCTCCTGAGGTCCCTGTCTTATATTGGTGAAACTGGGACAAAGATCAGATTAGACTTTGTCCTGATCTCAGAGTCTAGCTATAATGAACAGTTCATCCTTAGCCCACCCTGTCTTCAAAAACCTGACCCTTTGCTTAGGTGTTGTCAGAGAACCAGCCCCAGGGGATTTTATTATTTCATCGGTGCCCATTGTCCTGTAGCACACCCTTACTTGCCCGTTCTTTCCCTATGGAAAATCTCTCCTAGGTTGGAGAAATAGTACAGTGGGTAAGGCACTTGTCTTGCATGCGACTGACCGAGGTTCAGTACTTGATTCCAAACCTCATATGGTCCCCTGAGCCCTGCCAGGAGTGATTCCTGAGTGCAGAACCAGGAGTCAGCACTGGATATTGCCGGGTGTGGTAGTAACACTGGACCTTCAGTAATAGCCTCATCCATGGGTTTGGTTTAGTGTGAAAGATTTATGCCTGAGCTTGTGGGTCCTTGAGAATTGGCTTGTGGGTTCATGAGAATCATCGTCGATTGCCTTGAGCAGGCCCCAGTAACGTCTCCTTCATCCTAGCCCTGAGATTATATTCAAGGCTCTTTAGGAGAATTGTATGCAAAATTTTCATACAAAACTCAGATGCTTAAGAAGGTAAAGTTTCCAGGCTCGAGTAATCACTGCAGAGGGTAAGGCATTTGCCTTCCATATAGGCAACACAGATTCAATCTCTGACAGTACGTATGGTCCCCTGAGCCCTGCCAGGAGTGATCCTGAGCAGAGAGCCAGGTGTAAGACCTGAGTACTATGAATAGGGTCCAGAAAAAAAACAAAAGAAGTTAAGGCAGGTATCTGATCAAAAATCACTGTGAGATTCAAATCACCATGATTATGGCCCATATGAATATAGGAACTAGATTAACTAATTCCCTTGGCCCACTCCAGCTGCTCCACCCTTCCACTCCACTGTATCTGTTTTATTACCCCCACCTCTCATTTCCCCCTCAAACTCTCTGCAGACTTCTTTTTAAAGTGAGCCTTATGTTTTCCTCTGTGTAGTTGACTCAGGTGCAAAGGTTCTCAGAACCTCACTCTGGGGTCTTCCACATCCTTAATCTAGGTCTGTAATATTCCAACCTGGGGTTGCCAGTGTTGTTATTGTTTTTGTTGCTGTTGTTGTTGTACTTCTTTTTTGGCTTTTTGACTTTTTGGGTCATACTCGGTGATGCTCAGGACTTTCTCCTGACTCCGCAGTCAGGAATTACTTCTGGTGGTGCTCTAGGAACCATATGAGATGCTGGGGGTTGGACCTGGCTTGCAAAGCAAATGCCCTACCTGCTGTACTATCACTCCAACCCCAATCAGTGTTCTTCTTTAGCAAACAAATTTCCTTTACTTGGAATTAGTGTCCTCCTTCCATAAACTGATCACACACACACACACACACACACACACACACACACACGGATGCTATCTTATCTGCACTGTCACAAGAAGTGTTTTCTTTTTTTGTTTTGGGGCCACACCTAACTTGTACTTGGGGCTTACTTCTCACTCTGTGCTCAGGGATCACTCCTGGAGGGGCTTGGGGATTGAACCCAGGTCAACTAAATGCAAGCTAAGTGCCTTAACCACTGTATTCTCTCTGTCCTTCACAAGAACTGGTTCTTACTGGGAAAGAAAGGGTGGACTGAAGACCAGTGGGTACCAGAATGTACAATAAAACCTCCTTGTGGCATGGTTCCCTGAGATACACACAATCTTATCAATAAATCTAAACAAAGTAAAGAATTAGGCTTTGGAAGGATAGGTTGAGCTAATAAATGGTCCTTATTGCTAGGCTTTGGGGCAAGGACATTTGTCCTTATCTAATATTGAGAATTGGCCCAAGTTCAATCATAAAACCAGGTAAAAGGATTTTAAACCAAAAAACACACTAGACAGGAACTTTGTCTTCCCTGTACTAAAGATGAGGACAGTTCTCCTTTCATCCTACCCCCTCAAAGTATAACTCAGTTTGTTTATGCTTGCTGATAAGATAGGGTTTGCCTTGGAGGATCAGTCCATGAGGGAAGTTATTATTCACCCGGCACTCATTAATCTACAACACACCCTTGAAAAGAACGAGTCTCCTTGATTTTGTTGTAGGTGACTTACGTGAAGTGGGGAGAAGAGAGGAAATGCACCGGGGTGGGGCTCTCAGCTGGAAATCCAGCGTGCAACATAGATACCTGAACTAAGAGGCCGTCTTGGGGGCACCAGGCCAGGTGGGACCCGAGGGTCCACCCAGGGCCCAGGCTCTTTTCTTCCATCAAAGGTTGGGGGAGGTGGGTCCCGGCTTCTGCTCCAAGCAATAGGAGCACTGAGGCTGGTCAGCCCGCAGCTGCAGAGACAAAGCACCCAACCGGAATCCGTCTTTCCCTTCCCAAGCACTATGTAAAGGACACATCTGGGGAGAGCAGGTTGCGGGGTCTTGTTTAATTAAGAAAAAAATTTTTTTTGTCCTCCTCTCCCTGTGGTGTTAGCTCACGTGCTCGCTGCCCATCTCACTCTGAGCTGGAACATGTGTGGATAATGGATGCTGTGGAGGTAGCTGGGTGGGGGCGGCTGTGGTGCTCACACACCTGCTCACCAGGGTCAACTTCCTGGCTATGGCCCTACACACCTCTTTATTTTATTAAAAAAATTTTTGCCCTGTAGTTTCTTTTTACTATTATTATATAATGAATCACTGTGAGATACAGTTACAGACATACAAACTTTCGTGATTACGTTTCAGTTATACAATGATTGAGTACACATCCCTCCACCAGTGCCCATTCTCCACCACCAGTGTTCCCAGTATCCCTCCTACCACCACCCCCATCACCCCCATCTGCCTCTACCTCACACACCTCTTTAGACACAGTGCTGATTAGGTAAGGGAGGGTGTTCACTACCCCACACCTTTTTTTGTTTGTTTTTGGTCCACTCCCAGCAATGCTTGAGATCCTAATTCAGATTCAGGGGACCATACAATGAATCACACAATTCCAGGAATTCAACCCAAGCCTCCTGCATGCCTCTTTTTTTTTTTTTTTTTTTGCCTTTTGGGTCACACCCGGCAATGCACAGGGGTTACTCCTTGCTCATGCACTCAGGAATCACTCCGGGAGGTGCTTGGGGGATCATATGGGATTCTGAGAATCGAACCTGGGTTGGCCACGTGCAAGGCAAATGCCCTACCTGCTGTACTATCACTCCAGCCCCCTCCTGCATGCCTCTTTAGGTATCTTCCTGGTCCCAGAAAAGTTGGATGAGGATTCATGACCCTCCCTTCCCCTCCTGCCAGAAATTGAACCCAGGGTCTCACATATGCTGGGCAACTGATCTACTAAGGAACTCCATCATTGGCCTCTCTCACCCCTTTTTGTGGTGCTTCAAGGCACCTGGCTGGGGTATGGTGGGAATTTACTTTCCGGAAGCAGCTGCATGCTGCCAGACATGTCTGCTCAGTGCATGCAGGACACTGCAGCTCTGAACCCGCTGTTCCATGCTTACAGGACAGGAGCTCTAAACCCCTTGCCACCCCTTGTACCTGGAACCCCCTAAGTCAGGCTTTAGAATGTTTCTATAAGAGAGATGATATAAATACCAGTTAACAGAGATCCTCCCAATTTATTATCATAAAGTTGTTGTGAAATTCTCTTTAAACCTTCTGAAGTCATTCTTTTAGCTCTTAACATTTGTCTTCAGAATTTTTCAGTTGTTTCATAGTCACATACACCTGGGTCCCTTACACCTGTATTTTTTTTATTATTTTAGAACTTATGATTCTTTCACTTATAAAAAATCCATATATTTCATTTTAAGTTCCTTCTGATTTCTTGATGCTCCATCTGTTGGCTTCATGTGTACACAGGAGATGGGTTGGCTGTTGTTCTTCATACTGGTTTTCTGTGTTTGGGAATTTTTGTCTGAGCTCATCTTGAACAGGAGGCCTTTGCTTACTTGTTTACTTTGTTTTCTCCTCCCCTCCTTTCCTTTCTCTCCCCTTCCCAGGACTGTTGCACTCTTGTCCTAGGATTAGCACATTTTGCAGTACCTGTGAGGGCTATGCCCTTTCTGGTAGTATTGGCACAGCCAGAAATCACCTATTGTGCCAGGGACTACAGACATCAGGACTGACAAGGGCAAAAGCAGAACTGCCAGGATTGCGTTCATCTTCTATGGCACCTGGGCACAAACCATGACTTCATGCTTCTCAGGCATGTCCTGGCCCTCCTCGTATGTCTTTCCCTTAATTGGTGTGTGCCAAGTATCGTAGTGTGTCAAGTGTGTGCTGAATGCACAGGTGAGTGCCGAGTGCAACAGAGTGTGATAAGTGCACAGGAGTGTGCCGAGTGCAGCAGTGTTAGAATTTTTCTTTCTTTTTTTATTTATTTTTTTTTGCCACATCCAGTTGTGCTCAGGGATTACGCCTGGCTCTTCACTTGGATCATTCCTGGTGGTGCTCGGGAGACCAGATGGAATGCTGGGGATTGAACTGGGGTTGTCTGCATGCAAGGCAAGCACCCTCCCTGCTGCACTATTGCTCCAGCCCATGCCCTCCCTCTCTCTCTCTCTCTCTCTCTCTCTCTCTCTCTCTCTCTCTCTTTCTCTCTCTCTCTCTCTGTCTCTCTCCCTCATGTGTGTGTTTTGGATTTTACTCAATGGGTCTCAAGGGTTACCCCTATGTTTGTGCTTTGAGGGTCACTCCCAGAGTTGCTCTGAGATCATGCAGTGTGGGGGTAAAAACCCAGCCTGCTGCTTGCTCATTCTCTCTTGACCCCTGGTGCTCTCTTCAACCACAGAAGCAAATGTGTCTTGTGGCCTAAGGAGAGAGGGAAGGATGCAATCTCTTGCCCTTGAACAAAGTGGCCTTGACTCTCCTCTGCGGTCCTAGAAGTTGCTGGACTAACACTTGTGAAGGAATTGGTGCTGGAACAATACATACCAAGAACTTAATTATGAATCTCTTTGTACCTTTGTAATTCATGGAGATCCAATAAAAAGAAATAGAAAAACATGTAAAAGAAAAAGGAAAAGAAGTTGCTGGGGTAATAGCACAGTTTGGATTCAGAAGAGCTCTGGGATTAGTCCTGGTTCCTCTCTCCCCAGGAAAGAGGCTCTGCAGGGGCTCAGGGGATCTTCCCCCAAACACTAGGCAGGCTTGGAGCCTTTGCCATGCAGAGACAACCCCCTCACCCAGACAGTCAGCCGGGCAGCCTCCCATTCAGCCACTCCACCTCCCACACACATCAGCAGCTTCTGGGTTCTATCCCAGGTCTCCCCATAGACAAGCTCCTCCAAGCCTTCCTGTTAGCCACACCCACGTCCAGGCCTTCCAACATCCAGGCTGAGCTGTCCCCACTCTTAGCTTCCTGAGAGTGATGGCCAGGAGTGCTTTTCCTAAGGAAATTCAGCTGATGGACAGAGGCAGGTCGTGAATCTTTTAGGCTTTGGCTCCTCTTCCTGGGCCCTGGGCCCCTCCATATGGAGCCCAGGGATGGATGCAGCTCTGTGCTTCTCCACTGCGAGGTAACCATGACAGCCGGGAGCAGGCCTGTGGCAGGGAAATACAAACAACAGGAAATGGCACAGCAGAGCCCAAAGAAGCAGAAGGGATTTCTACGACAGCTACAGTTTCAAGAAATTGGCTATCTCGGGCCAGAGAGATAGAATAGTGGGCAGGTGCTCACCTTGCATGCTGCTCACCTGGGTTCAGTCGTTGGCGTTACTAAGGGACCCTGGAATCCCACCAGGAGTGATCCCTGAACACAGTCGGGCATGTTCTCGGAGAGCCTGGCAAACCTTTTCGGAGAGCCCGGCAAGCTACCGAGAGTATCTCGCTCGCACGGCAGAGCCTGGCAAGCTACCCGTGACGTATTTGATATGCCAAACACAGTAACAAGAAGTCTCACGATGGAGACATTACTGGGCCTGCTTGAGCAAATCGATGAACAACGGGAGGACCGTGACCGTGACCATGACTTTTAAACAGGGCTGCAGCGATAGCACAGCGGGTAGGGCATTTGCCTTCCATGTGGCCGACCAAGGTTCGATTCCGCCATCCCTCTTGGAGAACCCAGCAAGCTACTGAGAGTATCCCGCCTGGCAGAGCCTGGCAAGCTTCCCATGGCATATTTAATATGCCAAAAACAGTAACAACAAGTCTCACAATGGAGACGTTACTGGTACCCGCTCGAGCAAATTGATGAACAAAAAAAAATGGAGGACAGTGCTACAGTGCTACTTTTAAACAAGGGATACACCTAAATTAATTGTTTTTCCAGAAGTGTAATCATAAATATGTTTTAGTTAAAAACTTATTCGAAGTAAAATCAGACAATTGAAACAAAACCCGAAAAACCCAAGAGTTGTAGCAATGCTTGAATGGCCAGAACACTAAGAGAGGTATATCCCCTCAGGACGCACTTGTCTTTTGAGTAGAACATGGTTTTATAAATTCCTTTTTGGAAAACATGACGTCTTTGATAAGGCCCTTTTTTTTCTCTATTTTGCCTTTAATGCCATTAATGATCTTTCTGAGGGGTCATTTAGCGCTTGGTTGGAATATGCTTTAAGTGCCCTGAATATGGGCAGGGTGTGTTGCTGATCTGACTGAATTTTTCTGAGCAATCGGAGACCACATATGTGGCAGGTGGGTTTCCCCAGGGTTTAAGGTTTTAAGAAATAAAAGCAAAACCAAAACAAAACCTTATATAACGTGAGATGACAGGCTCGACCTTAATCTGTTTTGGTTCTCATCCCAAATCTTCCCACCTACACACCCAGAAGAAATGTCACAAGGAGTTGAGGGGAACCAAAAGTCCTCTTTAAAGGATCTTTATGTTGTGGGGAAGTGGGGTGACAAGCAGTTCCTGAGTGACCGAGGAGCCACTACCAGTTATATTCAGTCAACAGAGTTGGTAATTCAAGACTGGTGCTCAGCTAAGGGGCCTTCAGGGCCATCTTTGGTCATCTTTATGCCTCATGGTACTCGGATGAAACTTTGATAATGATCCTTCTACTAGTTTTTGACTCTTCATTTTTTATATCTTTAAATCCTCACTCATGTCACTCACTCATCCTAATGCTCGGGTTCCTCTCTTGGGCTGCAGAAAAATTACCTCTCTGTTCCAAACATTCTAAAGCAATTCTCAATTATACAATTTTGTGGAACACTTGCCCTGCCCACACATCAGCCCTGAACAATTTCCATTGGAGGTTGAATTTTATCATCCTAAAATATATGCTGAAAATTGTTTTTGTGGGATCTGAGAATGTGACCAATTTTTATACGTAAATCGGCTCTTTGCAGAGATGTGATTCATTCAGAGGAGATGGTTAAGAGGGCTCCAAGTCTCATATGACTGTATCTTTATACAAAAAGCAAGAAAAATGCTGAGAGTAATTGGCTATAAGGAACTTACTATGTCCCTGTTTCTTTTCTATATCTTACATGTTTAATGGGCTGAAGCGATAGCACAGCAGTAGGGCATTTGCCTTGTGCGCAGCCGGCCCGGCTGAGCCAGGCTCAATTCCTCCGCGCCTCTCTCTCAGAGAGCCAGGCAAGCTACCCAGAGGATCTTGCCCGCACGGCAAAGCCTGGCAAGCTACCCGTGATGTATTCAATATGCCAAACACAGTAACAAGTGTCATGATGGAGATATTACTGGGACCGCTTGAGCAAATCGATGAATAACGGGAGGACAGTGCAGTGCAGTGACATATTTAATTAATACAGTCCTCGCAGCAGCTTTATAATGAGATTATAGAGGTGTCCACCTTACAGATGAGGATATCACAGAATATAAAGGGAAATATGCTCAATATTAGATAACAATTAACAAAATTACAGCACAGAAAGTATTAAAAAAATAAAACCTCAATTATTTATACCCTTATGAGAAACGCAGAGGTCCAAAAGCCTTAAACTCATGTCATAATACTTTCTGTGCATTTCTACTGCCAGTAACTGGCTAGGAAATCTCAGGAAATCAAAGTGAATGTTCACATTCAATTATGAAGAGCAGGGTTCTGGATAAATTAAATACATTTTATTAAAGGTACCCCTGACATTCTGACAGCCATATACCTCATTAGATCATCATAAATTAGCGCCTTCGTGATGAACATCTATGCTTCTCAAGTAATATTTTAGAAGCAGGCAGGGGGAGTTCTAATGGGTAGAGTAAGAGACTGACCGAAATGGCAGCTGTCTCCAGAGAGGAGCAGGCACCCCTCAGCTGTCTAATCTTCTCCTTGACTAATATGATACTAGTCACATTAGGGTCTTCTGACCTGGATGGAGTAACCCCAGAAGTCAAGGTAACACAGGCCTGAGAGCATCCTGAAGACTTCACCCTGCCCCTGACTCCAAGTTCTGACTTACATTTCAACATTTTCCTTCACTAGTCTACACAGACTCCACACTCCTCTCACAAATACTCAAAAAGTTCCTCTTCCTGTAGAGGTCTCTGTGCAATATGATTTGTACAGGATCTATAAATCAACCCTATACAGAGTCCACTGGAAACAGGTATCAACATTGGGTGTTTTCGGTTCCTGTTGGATTCCTCCTGCCCGATGGTATTGCGTGAGACACTTTCTCCTTTCAACTTCAGTTTCTGTAGTTGTTAAGTTAAGGGGCTGAAATAAGTGGCTTCTCATTTCAATTTTCCACTGTTACTCACAAGTCTTCCCTCATTAAGCCAGGACCTTCAATCTTTGGTTGGGTTTGGTTTTACGCAGGGAGCAGATACATAGACACAGAGCGGAGAATGGGCCTGTCATCATTCCAGAAAAAGCAGATGCCTTTTTGTAAAATTGTTTTAAAGATCATGCTCAGGGATGACTCCTGTCTTTTTGCTTGGAGATTGCTCCTGGAGGCACTGTGCTTGGAAAGGTGGTTGAAGGTTAAAACCCAAGTTTCCTGCATGCAAAACACGCTCTCTGCCCAACTGGGCTTTCTCCCCAGGCCGTGTTTGTAAGATTCTTAATGTTTAAGCTTTACCTTGTATAGTTTCACATCTTTACAACAAAATAGCATTCGTAAATGTTTGGGAGATGATTGTGCTGCTCTTCAAACACCTGGGGCTCCGCATGCCTTATCCTCGCCTTGCTATTCTAAATTCATGAAAACTCGGTGTGCTTCACCAATGAAAATTAAAAGTAATTGTTTAAAAAGAAAAGTTTTCTTCTGAGTTAGACTGTAACATTTCCTCAAATTGGAATGTCTGAGAGGTTCACATATGATGTTGACACTGCTGGTCTCCACATTTCTTTTTGTAGCATGTCTTACTGAATTTTAAATGTCTTTAAGTCTCCGCATGTTTCTTTATTTCAGTGAAATCCCTATGTTGTGAGATGGAAATATAGTTTAGATACCAACGAGTGACTTTTTTCGGAATAGATCTAGAGATTCTAGATCATTGTATCAATCTCCAGCCCATTGCTTGAGCGCGCTAGTAACGTCTCCATTGTGAGACTTGTTACTGTATTAGGTATATCGAATACATCATGGGTAGCTTGCCAGGCTTTGCCATGAGGTCTGGGCTGGAGTGATAGCACAGCGAGAGGGCGTTTGCCTTGCGTAAAATCAGACCAGCTGAGCCGGGTTTGATTCCTCTGCCCCTCTCAGAGAGCCCGGCAAGCTACCGAGAGTATCACGCTCACATGGCAAAGCCTGGCAAGAAACAAGTCTCAAAAAAATGGAGACATTACTGGGCCTGCTCGAGCAAATCAATAAATAACAGGAGGACAGTGTTTGTTGTTTGTTTTTGTTTATATCAATCTAATCCCAATTGACCACGATAAAATTTACAAAATGCACACCAAATTAAATAATAATAACATTATTTGGCCCCAAACAACCACAACTGCCATAAACCGTACTAGTGACATATCTAAAAAAAATTCTAAAATTTTCTAATCATGAGAAAATGTTAACATTGTGAATTTTTTCTTTATTTGGGGCCACATCCAAATGTGCTCAGGGCTCACTGTGGCTTTTTGCTCCAAAATCATGCCTGGTGATGCTTGGGAGGATCATATGCAGTGTCAGGGATCCAACTAGAGTCTGTCAATGCAAGGCAAATGCCTAACCCATATACCATCACTCTGGCCCCAAAACTGTGAATTTTATTAGTTAGTTATTATTAGTTTTATTTATAACTAGTTTTTTCAAAAGATGATGGTGAAATACCACAAAATCTCATGCACTCATTTTTCAAATTATGTGTGTGTTAAATGATAAACCTAAGTATAAGTTGTTAGAAAATACTTATTTTTCAAGTGAACATCTCAAATCCTAGACTACACAACCTTTCCATAGGACTGTGAAAGAAGAACTTCTTCCACATAGCAGGTTGTAATACACTGGCTACAAAGATAAAGGTAGC
>JAOXYA010051862.1:0-12182 GCA_028565675.1 Sorex palustris | reverse complement strand
AATATATGTGGCATACTAAGAATTTGGAGAATGCTTTACTGTAAAGAACAAAAAATATTATTCCCTTGCATATACTTTCATAATGATACAAGCAGAGTTTTTTTAGTCTTTTGTAGGGAACATGCTGATATAATTACCATTTTGTTCAGACTTAACACAGTTAACTTAAAGAATTCCAATGGACTCAGTGACAAATTCCAATGGACTCAGTGACCTAACCTAACCTAACTTATGCTGTATTCAGTAACTTGTTTTAGTGTGTCCAAAAGCACTCTTTAATTGTTCAGGTACAGAGCTCATGGTGCCAGTTTTCTTGGGAGATATTACTCTATTCTTTGTCTCTGACATTCACAGTGGTATTTAACATGGCAAAGAAAATTGTCAAGAGGCATTCCAATACTATTTGTATAATCATGTGAACCTCTTTATTTATCTAGATAATATTTCTTTGGTGTAGGGACTGAATATCACTTTGCAAATGAAGAATTGATGATAAGGAGAAACTGTTACAGAATATGGACTTTTAGAGCTAAAACATCCACTCCAAAGAGGTCTTCCAACATCTTGTCATATGACCCCTTCCCTCATAAGGTACCTTATTTCAAATCTTGATAATATAAAACTGACAAGACAGAGATCTATGCTCCTATGGTCTAAGGGGATTAGCATGGGCTCCTGTTCTATTTGGTGAGACAGTGTCATTAATATTAATGACAACTACTCACTGGTGGGATGCAGAAAATCAAAACCTTTTCAAATGGGCATCATTTCTCATTAACATTCTTACAGGATGTTACTATTCCCCATTTTATAGATACACAAATGAAAACAACTATATGTTTCTTAAGATCAGTTGGCAAATAAATAGGCGATCTGGGATTTGAACTCAAGGAAATCATTTCAAAATTTTTACTGTTCCCAATTCTTAACAATGTCTTCCCTGTCTAGCCAAAGTAATCTCATGTTGATCAAAAGACTCACGGTCCTATACACAGGTATGTGTAATGGGTAGATGGGCCTGGAATTGGGCCAAAGGCTTCCAAACAGTTTTGCCTATTTGTTAAAGATCTCTCCCTTTCTTTCATATGGGCTAATGAGAAGTTGGCTTCCCCAGAAGGAAGTTCAGATAGGATATGGTAAATTCTTAGGGACGATTAAAAATCTTTCCACTGAGCAATACATGAGCAATGTGTAAACAGTCTTCACTATAAAGTATATTCCCTATAGCAGTGAAGAGTTAACTTGGCTCTTCTACCCAACCAGGGTTCTCTACAATGGAAAACAAATGGTTTGCATAAATTAGTTTGAGTTCTTTATAGAAGCTGCTCCCATACATCTTCCTGCCCACTGGCCACTAACAATACTCAAATGTTTCTCAGCGGTCTCAAATCTCAGCATAACTCCCTTTGAGCCCCAAACAGGTCAAATATTCTTATTCCCTTTCCCACACTCCCTCTCTATTTTTCACCTTTCCGGGAGGCCCATTTCCACCCACTCTCACTTTTAAAAATCTCCTTTTGGATAAAAGTGTTTCTTTTTCATCACTGATATTTCCTTCCATGTGGGTCCTGCCAATGTTGCTGACTTCAGAATATGACCTTTTTGGGAAAAGGATCACTACTGATACAATTAGTTATGAAGAGATAATCTACTGGAGAATAGGGGACCAAATCCAATATTATTGTTGTCCTCATACAAAGGGGGAAATTTGGATGCGGACAATACCAGGAAAATGTCATGTGAACAGAAAAAGAGTCATTTAAAAGTAAAAGGAGAATAGTTCCTTCCTCCACAGGCCTCAGAAAAAGTCAACTTTGCTGATAACCAGATTCCAAACTTTTAGGCTCCAGAACAACAAAAGAATGCATTATTGCTACTTAAACTACCTCAGCTGGGGCCACAGGACACAGATGAGCACAGAAGACGAATGTTTGCCTGCACATAGTAGACGTGGATTTGATGCCCAGCATCCCATATGGTCGCCGAGTACTACCGGAAGTGATTCTTGAGTGCAAAGTCAGGAATAACTCCTGAGCATCACCAGGTATGGCCCCCCAAACAAATCAAGAAAAGTTAACTAATTGAACTACATTTTTGTTTGTCTTGTTTGTCTCTGTTTGGTTTGGGTGCCCCAACTGCAATGCTCAGGGGTCACTGCCAGGTTACGGATGGAACCCAGGCTTTTTGTATGCAAAGCATGTACTCAGTCCATTGAGTAATCTCTACTGTATTTATTATTATTATTAATTTAGGGCCAGGAAATGAATACATTGGTTTTGATCCTTTCCAGTGGCAATTCCCTATTAAAGAGTTTACACTGACCTTCTCCAGCAGGTCTGTGCTTTCTAGCTCTACCAAGTGACTGGCTAAATGAGGCTGCTAATTCTTCAGGTGGGTAAAGATAGCAAGCAACAATGTTACCTTATCAGTAACGAAGTTAGCATTTCCATTTCTCATGGGCTACTACTGTCCAATCAGTTCAAATTAGGAAAGGAAGTGTTCTATTCACAATAGCCTCCTCTTCAGCCCCTCTCTGGCTTCCTGTTTCCTGGATCAGGGAGTGCCCAATTTCTTAATTCTATTGTTCTGGAGTAAGCCATATGCATTACTTTAAAAATGCTTCTCTTTTGGGCTGCCAACAATTTCAGCACAAACATTGCAACTTTCTCACAAAACAATTCGACACCTCCATGAGATGGCAGGTAGCTCAGGGTGCCTAGAGAGACACAAATGATAAGGGAAATACCCACTATTTACCTCAACATATTATCTTACATTATATTGTGGCTTAATAAAAATCAAGTTCATTTAATAAAAGTGATTTTCATAGTCATACAATAAACAGTAATCTGATTAATAATGAGGCTCAAATTATTACAATAGCACCAATGTATGTTGCTGTCACTTCCATCATCGTGTGCTCTGGGTCTCCTTGAGAAGCACACCTATTCTCAGCCCTTGGAGGACAGACAGACAGGCTGCTGTGTGCATGAGGTCATAAGGCCTTAGGCTGATGCACTTTGAGCTTACGAGGTTTTTTGATGCCACCAACAAGTCAGAATCTTCATTTAGAATCTTCTAATCTAGTTTGACAACAAAAATTCTGTAAACGCTGCAAGAAAGAAAAATAAAAAGGAATTCTGGGGACACAGAGATAGAGCAGGTAGGGCACTTGCCTTGCAAATAGCCAACCTGAGTTCTATCCCCAGCTTTCCATACGGTCCTCCAAGCACTGCTTGGAATGATTCCTGAGCACAAAGCCAGGAATAACCCCTGAGACTGCCAAATGTGGCCCCCAGTCCCCCCCCAAAGAAAAAGGAATTCATGGAATTTCTAACAATCTATTGGGGCCCAGGCTTGGAAAGTTAATATGGTATCAGTCACCTGCTAAAATCCCCTTCTAAGATACCATCAGAAACTTCTGAGGAAAGTAAATTCCACTAAACATTAGAAACTTCTAGTCTTAAACTCTGGGGTTGCCTTTTTGTTTTAACTTCACTGCTAGGAATGAATTGAAAGAAGTTTACAGTTAGGCAGCAAACATTTCATGTCCTTCACTTTTTCATCCCAATACTAAATACTCTTTTAGTATATTTATCATTGTCAATATTCTCAATAAATACTATTTAGTACATATCAGGAGGGAAATATGAAAAAAGGGAATGGGTTATCACTGACCATCACTGTAGGCCACTGGGGCTCGATCTTTCTGACATACACCCAAGAATCATCCATTTCAGTAACAAAAGAGAAAAGCATTTATCTACCAGCTTAGGACCCCATACCTTTCAGTGAGTGCCCCATCAGATGTTAACTTCCTTGAACTTGCATAACCCAAGTGAGAAAGAATGCAGTTTTTCAAATATGGCTGGATTCATGCATAACTGCAATCACTGAAGAAAGGTTAAGTACCCCAGCTCTCCCAATGTTCTTTTTCTTCCTCATTACTACTCTGTTTCACAGAAGCAGTCTATAAATCTGTTATATTTATTCAGTCTCTACCAATACACATGTGTGAACCTGGTAACTCTACTTCATAAATAAAATGCTCTAAGTCACTGGAAGTCAGTCTTAATATATAAGGTATATTGCATAACCCCTGTGCATCACCGGGTGTGACCCAAAAAGCAAAAAAAAAAAAACCCCAAAATACCCATCTTTGGCTATTGGAGGAGGCAGGACCCCCATCCATCCTCAGGGGTTGGGAGAGGGCGTGGCTTGCCATATCCCACCCTGACCCCCCCCACCCCCCATAGGCAGGAATCTACAAGAGACAGAATTTTATTGATGTCGGGCTTCCTGGTCATGGTCTGAGCCTCACGGCAGGGCCTATAGCACCATCTGGAAGTTGGGGTCCCCAGGGGGCCGGGCAGAACCCAAGCTGGGGGAGGTCTCTGCAGCTCTGCTGCACCCCCCTGTAGCTGAGGGGCGTCCTCGGAGGGAGGGTGTTAGCGGTGCAACCTCCCCCCTGCACATCCCAGCAGCGCTGGGGGGTAGGGAGCCCCCCCCCGGACCCCTTCTCTTCACAGTACAGATTCCGACCACTGGGGGGGCTTCGCCCTGAACTTGGGGGGCAGGTGGGGCGCGCAGGAGGTGCCCTGAAGCCAGAAGTCTGCAGGAGGGCCCCAATAAGTCACTTCCGGCTCTCTCCCACCTTTCAATCCGTGCTCCCCACCCTGGCTCCTCCAAGGGTGCCCCTGGCCCTCCCCACCCCCCTCCCCACCCAGGCCCCGTCCCCGGCCCCGGGCGCTCCCCCTAGCGGCCCTGGCAGGTCTTGCAGCACATCTGGCGGAAGTAGGCTCGGCTGCAGAACTGGAATTTGAGCACCAGGGGGCAGTAGGCGACCTTGTTCACATCCTTGCATTCTGCAGGCGGGGAGGAGGGATGGGGAGGAGGGAGGGGCGGGATTAGCGGGTTAGGTTGGAGCAGTACCCCCCACCCATAGTCCTCCCTGGGGTGAGTTCTGCTTCTGCCCCCTTCCAAGGGGGCACACACGTGACGTGCCTCACAAGTGTGAGGTCCTGGGCAGCGTTTTCTTTCTTTTTTTTTTTTTTTGCTTTTTGGGTCACACCCGGTGATGCACAGTGGGGGTTACTCCTGGCTTTGCACTCAGGAATTACTCCTGGCGGTGGTCGGGGGACCCTATGGGATGCTGGGAATCGAACCCAGGTCGGCCGCATGCTAGGCAAATGTCCTACCCACTGTGCTATTGCTATTGCTATTGCCAGCCCCTCCACTGACCTTTACTGTTTCATTATTATTATTATTATTATTATTGCCTTTTGGGTCACACCCAGCGATACTCAGGGGTTCCTCCTGGCTCATGCACTCAGGAATTGCTCCTGGCGGTGCTCCAGGGACCAATATGGGATGCTGGGAGTCGAACCCAGGTCAAACACCCTCCCTGCTGTGCTATCACTCCAGTTCCAGGGAGGGACCTTCCAGGGGCCCCATCACCCCACCTCTGCCTCCACCTGTCCGTGCGCTCAGCCAGGTTGAGACCAGAGCAAACCCCTGGGAGTCCTGGGGCTCTCCTGGAGTCCCCAGGAGGTGGGCCCCCGGCATGCCATTGCTGGGGCGCGGGGATCCTCAGAGGAGGTCACTGCAGGTCTGGGGGAGTCAGAACCCTCCTGGGAAATGACTTGACCTTCTCGAAGGTGGGTGCGGGGTGTGGGGTAGGGCCGCAGTCCTGAAGGTCCCTCTCACTGCCAGGAAGGGGCCTTCGCGCGTGGTGATTTGGGGTGAGTCGGGGTGGTGACCCCCAAGGCAGGACACTGCCCGCCTGTCCCCTCCTGTCCTGCCCACAGGAGTGGGGGGAGCTGAGTCTGTGGTGTGGGGGCCGAGTGTCTGGGGTGTGGCCTGAATGTCAGGCAGCATCAGGGCGGCCTGCGGCCTGGGTCGGGGTCAGGGCCACTAGTCCTGGAGGCGCCAACCTGCCACTGAGGTCCAGCTGGGGAGCAGAGAGGTGGGGAGGCAGGGGAGGGGGGAACTTTCCCGGGACAGGCGAGTGTGAGCGGCACGGGGTCTAGCACCCCAGCCCCCACCCCCGTCTAGTCTTCCTCTTTATGGTGATCATTTGAGAACTTGACATGAGAAGGAAATCCCCAGTGACGCTGTGTGTGTGTGTGTGTGTGCGCGCGCGCGCGCGCGCGCCTCCAGGTGTGTCATGCCACTGTGTGCGTATGTGAATGCGTCTGTGTGTGTGTTCGTTTACGTATCCACGTGTTGTGTGTGTGTGTTGTATGTCTGTGCTGTCTGCTTTGTGTGCGTGACTATCTGTCATGTGTATATGGACGTGTGTCTGTGTTCATGTGTGTTTGTGTACGTCTGTGTCACACGCATGTGTGTGTCTGCCCGGTGCGCATGTGTGTGTCGTGGGCAGGAGGGTCTGGTGTGTGTGTGTCTGTCGTGTGCAGGAGGGTCTGTTGGGTATGTATCTGCCATACGTGTGTGCTCGTGTGTCTGTGTGTGTGCGCGTGTGTCTGTCGCGTGCGTGTGTATCTTGTGTGGGTTTGTGCTGTGAGTGTGCTTCTGTATTGCGTGTCTGTGTGTACCCCCTACTGTCACCAGGCTCCCTTCTTGGGGTGCTGCGAGGCACTGAACACCCCCAGTCCTGCTGGGCAAGGTTTGCTCCACAACCCCCTCCCCACGCCACCCCCACCCCACCTCATCCTGGGCACCACAGGGTCTCCGGAGCACTGCCCAGAGCGCCCCTAAGCTTGGAGCCGGGTCAAAAGTCGAGAAACTAGGCTGCGAGACAGTGCAGGGGGGAGGGCCCTGGCCTTGCACACAGCCGACCCGGGTTCGATCCCCGGGACTCCATACGGTCCCCCTACAGCCCATCAGGTGTGAGTCTTGAGCACAGAGCCAGGAGTCAGCCCTGAGCACTGCTGGGTGTGGCCCCCGAAACAGGAAAGAAAAAGGAGGACCAGAGCGATTGATTGTACGTCAGGGAGGGCACTTGCCTTGCATGCGGCTGATCTGGGTTCGATTCCCGGCACCCCTTCCCGCTTGGATCCCCTGAGCACGAAGCCAGGAGTCAGCCCTGAGCACTACTGGGGGTGCTGTGGCTCAGTGGCCGTGTCCGGGGAAGAGAGGAGGCCATACAGAGGGGAGCACCTGGCGGGGAGCATCTGGGTGGAGGGGCACTCCTGTCTGAGGTGGGGTCTGTTCGGACCCTTTCCAGCTCTGGGCTCTGCATGCTGGGAGTCGGGGGTCTGGGTCTGGCTCTCCCCCGAGCGTCTTGGACCCCGGGTGCCCCCCATGGGGCGGGGGTGGGGTGTTCAGAGCCGCCTGCCCCTCCCCCCCGGCCCAGGGGTGCTGGTCCTGGGCCTTTACCCCGCAGCGGGCACCCTGGGGGTTCTGGGCTGTTTCACTGCACGGGGAGCCGTCCAGTCCCGGGACCCTCCCTTCCCCCCACACCCCCGGGGCCAGAAGCACCTTCTGATGTTCCCCAGGCCCTGCTGGGTGTGGAAGCAGAGATGTGAGTCCAGTTCATCATCGCCCCCAACCCGCACCCCTCAGAGGGCGCATTCAGGGGGTGCGGGGTGGGGTGGGGTGCTCAGGCTGGCTGAGGGGGCATGGCTGGGGACGGGGTGGCCTCACACCCCAGCAAGGACCCAGCGGCTATGAGGGGTAGGGTGGGGGAGGGGCAGCAGCCCCCGAGGGTGCCCCGGCGCTGGTCCCCAGGCCCACAGATGGGGACCCCCCGAGCAGCAGCGTCAGCGGGAGGCTCTGCATGAACAGACTTTGGGGGCGCAACCCGTCAGCCCTCTCCCCCGGTCCTGACACCCCCCTGCCCCATCCTGGACCCTAGAGGTTGAGAAGCCGTAGGATAGCGTGAGGACCCTCCTTGAAGCTCTGAGTCCCTGAGCACCCGGGGTCGGGGGGGCACTCTGAGGGGCCTGGGGGATGGTGGGAGGGGCCCTTGGGGGTCCTAGAGGGAGTGGGGCTCCGTGGGGGTCCGGGGCACTGCGCCTGCTGGCCCGGCTCCAGCCCAGTGGCGGCCACACCTGCTCCCGCTGGCCGGGTGCGGTAGGATTGCACAAGAAGACCTTACCGGAAGTGAGGCGTTCTCCAGGCTGGGCCGGGAGGGGCTGCACCCCCCTTCCTGCCTCTCCGTTCTGGGGCGCCACCCCAGGGCCGGGAGAGGCAGCCTGTGCCCTGTGGGTGGGCCCCCAGCAGGCCCACCACCCTCCCGGGGGGGTCCCTTGCAGATTCTGGGGTCCCCACCCACCCAGCCCCTGCCTAGCTCAGTGCTGCTCTTCCTGGGGCCTCCCGGGTCTTGCCCCCACCCAGTGGCCCTGGGTGTGGCTGGACAGTGGCCTTGTGTGCCGGGCTGGGGGTGCTCGGGGGGGGGCCCTGCAGTGACCCCTGGTGCCCGGAGACCTGATGAGGCAGCTTGGGCCCAGTGCAACGCAGAGTGAGGCTAGGGACCACCATGGCACCCCATCTGGCCTGGGGGAGGGGGGCGACCGGTCCCTGGGGGGGGTCCCATCCCCACGGGTGCTCCCAGCCGCCCCCTCACGCAGCCCCCTCCCCTAATGTTTCCCTAGGTCGTCATGATGCCGCCGCCGCGGAGCAAAAAACCCAGATAGAGGCTGGGCGCGGAGGCGCCGATGCTGCCAGGGGCCGCCATGGATGGGGACTTCCCTCCGCCCGAGCCCCCGCCGGCGGGCAGTGTCCTGTATGGCACCCCCCCACTCTGCGGGGCCAGCGTGCAGGTGAGCGCCGGTCGCGGGCAGCCGCGCCAGCTGGGGTTGGGGGCTGTCTGGGGCACACAGCCAGCATGGGAGTCTGTGTCTCGGGGGAGGCACAATTGGGATCCTGGGGGGGTGGGTTTGCCCTCCTGACCTGGCAGGTCCCATGGCCCCCACTATTTGGGGGGGAAGGGGAGGTCACACCTCAGGCTAGTCTCTTGGCTCTGCACTTGAGGATCATTCATGGTATGAACTGGGGCACCACCTGGGTTACAGGGATCGAACCCGGGTCACTGCATGCAAGGAAGACACTCTCCCCGGTGTGCTATCACTCTGGCGGGTCCCAGATTTTAGTTTTGTTTTGTTTTGTTTTGTTTTTGGGTCACACCTGGCGTTGCACGGGGTCACTCCTGGCTCTGCACTCAGGAATCACCCCTGGTGGTGCTCGGGGGACCATCGGGAATGCTGGGTTCGACCATATCAAACCTGGGTTGGCCACGGGCCACGGTGAATGCCCTACCCACTGTGCTGTCGCTCCAACCCCTGGGCCCAGTTTTTATATTCATTCATTTTGGCAGATTCTGGGATGGAGCCCAGGGTCCCGTACTTGAACTCCCCCGCCCCTGCTTTGGGGGAGGGACCCTGTTGGGGTTCCCACACTCCAGTCTCTCCCACCCAGCCATCAGGCTCACTTGGTAATGGTCGCAGAGACCTGGGGACCCACCATGGTGCTGCCCGACATGGGGTCTGCTTGGCCGCTCGGCCACTTCCCTTTCTGGCCCAGGTTTCCTGTTAAAGCACCGGAGGCCCCGACTCCTCCTCTCACTGCCAGCAGGACCCCCAGCCCAGGGCTGGACACTCTAGGTGCTGGACACTCTGCGGGTTTGGACAAGGGCCCAGTGATCTCTGTCTTTTCTGACGGCGTGACCCAGGATGGTGACTCAGCCCCCCACAGGCCTCCTGAGCCTGGACCCGGCACCCCATTCTCCTGTTGTCCATCTCCAGAACAGCATGGCCTGGGGGGTCCCCTTCCGAGCAAGCAGCAAAGGTCCCTTTTTCATCAGTGCACTTTTTTTCTGGGTGCTGGGTGCCACCCATGATCTGAGGGTGACTCTACACCTCACCGCCCTCCCCCAGCCTCGATCTTTGAGATGAAGTCCCAGAAGCAGCAGAAAGGGGACCAGGGGGCAGCTAACGGGCTGAGTGCGCTCTGCGTGCTGACCCTGGAGCCCCAAGACTGCCGAGTGACTCCTTCAAACAAAGACAGAAGTAACAAAATGACCATCTGGGGTCTGCAGTGATAGTACAGCAGGAAGGGCATTTGCCTTGGATGTGGCTGACCTGGGTTTGATCCCTGACATCTCAGAGGGTCCCTTGAGCTCTGCCAGGAGTAATTCCTGAGTACAGAGCCAGGTGTAACCCCTGAGCATCATTGGGTGTGATCCAAAAAGCCAAACAAAACAAAACAAAACAAACTCCAAACAACAACAAAACAAAACATAATAACCATCTGTGGGGGGAGTCAGTCCTCCTGAGATCAGAAAATAACTGGAGGCCCCATCAGAAAAGGAAAGAACATTCTGGAACCTGGGCATCGAGATGGCTGAAGGGCTGAGTGCAGGCTTTGCAGGTGGGAGCCCTGGTTCCTATCCCTGGCACCACATGGTCCTTGAAGCACTACCAGGAACAGCCCCCAAGTATCAGCTGAGAGCAGCTGCCTCTGAGCCCTGCCTGGCGTGACCCAAACATACACACGCACGCACACACACACACACACACACACACACACTCACACACTCACACACACACACATACACTCGCACTTGCACTCACACAGTCACATACACTCATATACACTCACACCCACTCACAAGCATATACTCACACATGCACACAACAGTGACAGTCAGTCATATACACACATGCACACACACTCAGTCACATACTTGCACATATACTCATAGTCCCACATACTTACAGTCACACACATACACTCACATACACACACATACACTCACACACATGCTCACACATGCACTCACACAGTCACATACACTCATACACATTCACAAGCATTCACTCACACATGCCCACTCAGACACAACACAGTGACTCAGTCACATACACACTTGCACACACACTCAGTCACACACTTGCACATATACTCATAGTCACACACATACACTCACATGCACATACACTCACACATAATCGCACACTCAAAGTCACACACGCTCTACACACACAGTCACACTCAATACACAGTCACATCCACTGACACACGCATGAAGCAACAGACAGGGACGCAACCCTGGACCTTCCAGGAGGACCTGAGGGGACAGCTGGGTTTGGGGGCCCCAGGTCCCCTCAGCTGGTTGTAAAGGGATATTGGGAGCATCTGGGCCCCAGAAATGCAACCCTGCCCAGTGTACCCCCGCAGGGCCCAAACATGGCAGAATGGGGACTGGGAGGCTACTGAGAGCCTCCTGGGGGCCACGGTTGTACCTCACCGGGCTCCCACCTGTGACGCAGCTTCCTCCGTGTCCCCGCGTTCCCGTGCTGTCCGCGTGGCCGCACGTGTACCCCGTCTGCCCTGCACCCCGCCTCTCCTCCCCGGGAGCCCTTCTCCGCTCCTGTAATTGGTTTAATTATTTCCCTATTGTTGGGCCTTTGGGACTTTGCCAACTCTGCTGCTATAAATAGCCCTGCCGTGTTTCCTGCGCCTCAAGGATTGGTCCCAGGGGGTTCTCCCAAAATAGAACCCGGTAGACTGGACCTGGGTGATCATCCTGCAGGCAAGGTGCCCCTCAGGGGAACCCAGGTTGATGCCTGGCACCTGGGTGGGTTGTGGGGGAGACTGAAGGGGTGGGAGGCAGAGGGGGGACCTGGAGCCCTGTGCAGGAGAGGGAGGCTGCCCTGGGGAGTGATGACCGAGGTGCGGCACCCTGAGGGGACACACACCCAGTGCGGGCAGAGGGGAGGCAGGGGGCACACACATCCAGCACCCCTCCTGTCTCCTGGGGTTGCTTGGGTCTGAGCACATGAAGATATAGGGGGTGCACAGGTCCCCAGGGATAGCTTGGGGCATGGGCTTTGCACATAGGACCCCTGAATTTGATCCCCTGGCACCTGATTCCCTGAGAATCACTGGGAGTAGCCCATGAGCACCTCCAGATGTGACCTACCCTCACAGAAAAGGGGGGGCAGGTCCGTAGAGATTGCACAGCAGGTAGGGTGCTTACCTTGCACACGGCTGCCCTGGGTTGGATCCCCAGAACCCCATATGATTTCCCAAGTGGCCACCAGGTGTGATCCCTGAGCGTAGAGCCAGGAGTAAGTCCTGAGTATTGCGGAGTGTGGACCCCAAACAAACAAATAGACCTGCAGATGTGCAGGGAACAGGAAGTTTCACATAAACACAAGTGATTTCTTAGCACACGTTCCACGGGGGCCCTTACAATGAAGAATATTTGCAGTCTCTCA
>JAOXYA010051846.1:0-12183 GCA_028565675.1 Sorex palustris | reverse complement strand
CCTGAGCACCGCCAGGAGTGATTCCTGAGTGCAGAGCCAGGAGTAACCCCTGTGCATTGCCGGGTGTGACCCAAAAAAGAAAAAAAAAAAGAAACAGAATCTGTAGAACATATGTTCAGCTCTTTAGAGTCACTCCTACATCTTAAAAATTAAAAAAATATATAAAAATAATATAAAATAAAAATAAAAAATGAAGGGGGGGAAGACTGCCCACACCCAGCTGTACTTAAGAGTTTACTCCTGACTTGACATTCAGGGGACCATACGAGGTGATATGGACTGAAACCCCAGGTTGGTTGTGTACAAGGCATCACCACTGTATTTTAAAAATGTTCTCTGAGACAGGAGAACAAAGAGAAAGGAAGTCAGAAAAAAAGGCACCAATAATTTGATCCATAATACATGTAGTCTAAAAACCTTTAACAGCTATCCAAAAAAGTATTACTAAAATATTTTCCAGGGACACAGTATAGAGATTTCCTTTCACATAGCCAAACTGGATACCGCTTGTCGTCCAGTACAACCAGGAGTGATCCCTGAGCACAAAGCCAAAAGTGAGCCCCAAGTACCACTAGGTATAAACCATGAATCAAAAACTCTCCCTACCTCCAACACAGCAATCTGTAAACTGATACTGAATCCAAGATGAAAAATAATACTGGTAATTATGATTCAAAACCTGTAAAATTTTAACAGTTGAAGCATTCTTATTTAGTCCTAATTCTGCTTCCCCTAAACAAAACTTGATTAAGATGGAATTTCCTGTTTACTTATTACAACAAATACAGATTACAAAATATTTTAGGATAAAAGAAACATGCGGAAAAATAAAAATCAGCAAACTTCAGGATGTTGAAATACTCTGTAAGATTACGTTTCTTTTTCTGTTTTTGGGACACACCAGCAGTACTCAAGAGTTTATTCCTGGCTCGAAGCTCAAGGGAATCAAACATATGCAGTGTTGGTGACCAAACTAGGGTTGGCAGTATGCAAGGCAAGTGCACTCCTTTATTACCTCTCTGGCACAAGATGTTTCCTTGAAAATTTTTAATTAAAACAAACAAAATAATCCATACTCTGGGAGCACGAAAGATACAGAGGTTAAGGTGCTTGCCTAGTGCACAGCCCACCCCAATTCAATCTCTGACAGCACACCTGGTCCCCAAAAGTTTTCAGAGACCACTCCTAAGCACAGAGTCAACAATACCCAGTGAGGGGTTAGAGCAACAGTACAGCACATAGGGCATTTGCTTTGTTAACCAGAGTTCAATCCCCAGCATCCATTTGGTCCCTGAGCACTGCCAGAAGTAATTACTAACTGGAGAGACAGAAGTAACCCCAAGCATTGCCAGATGTGGCCCCAAAACAAGCAAAAAAAAAAAAAGGAATACCTATGGGTATGGTCCAAAAACCAAAGGAAGAACTTTTAAATAAAATTACAAACCCAACAATCAGGATATAAAAATTGTATCTGAACAAATTGGGGGCTTTAGTTAAAGATACAATGACATCATCCTTGGATATATGTATTAAAATACTTGAAATCATACAAAGGAAAGTTAAGGTTTTATACAAAAATCGACAAAATAAGTAGGTATACTTGAAGATGAAGAGGATCAGCAGTTTATTGATAACTGATATTATCAGATGAGAAGCACATTAGTGGTCTACTTCTATGACTGACATTTTTCCCATACACAGACACTACACTATCAACAAATAGTGAAAAATCAGACAAAAATTATGAACTGTTGAAAGTATTTAACTGAGATATATTAAAAGATTAATGGGGGAAACTTATGAAAAAATAATTACTTTCCGCAAAAACGTATTTTATTGCACTACCTAAATGAAGTGAAAAGCATTGTCTAACAGACATGATAAATGTAGCTAGACTGCAAAATAAACTACATAATCTAAGACATGTTGATTATATATTAGATTATGGAGTTTATTTAATATTTTATGCAGTTATGTAGTTTATGTAGTTAAATAAACTACATAAACTACATAATCTAAAACATTCTAAGTATATAGCATGAAACCTGACAATATGAAATCATTTTAGTTCACTAACCCTTTACTTACATTTTCCATATAGTTTGGCTTAAAGCCCTCTTGCTGTCGCCTGAGTTCTTCCTGTTCTCTGTGTCGGATCATTTCTTCCTCACGACGACGGTGCTCTTCTTCATGTCTGAAAGATTTTGAAACAGAAATTTCAACATGCCTGAAATATAAGCCACTTATTGCAGGTTTAAAAAATACAAAAAAAATTTATACATGGTAGGTTATGCCAAAACATGGATAATAGTGGTATTATTATCTTCCTCGTATTTGCTTCAATCTTCTTAAAGAAATCAATAGAACTTAAACCATATCAACACAATTAGGACCGTCACAGTATTTAAAGTCAAGAGACAGAACTATGGAAGCGGGGAACACGTGCTTTGCTCACCAACTTTAGCACGTACAACTAAAATCTAACAATTACTACTACAGAGTTCTGTCATCGATCATTTTCTCTCTCGTTTCTCATACACTAATTAGAAGAGCTACCCTTTCAGCTCTTTTAAAATACTCAATTTACTCAGTATGGGAACACATTCGAATATTCTAGGGTCTAAAGTCTAATTTCATCTTTTAATTTTACTCTTAAAACTGAGTCCTTTAAGACTGGCTCCTGTGTTGTTTTCAATATGCTCTAGCCTTTTTGAGAACTCTTTTTTTGTTAGAAAACACATCCAGTACTACCTTTATATTTTCCAGTCCTCAACTCACTCTCCACAAAGCCCTAGTTTCCTTTTGTTTTTGTTTGGAGAGGATGTTCATGTAGGGAGAAAGGGGATGGCGGGGCGCGAGTATGAGGGAGGTCACCCACACACAGCACAAGTAGCATTCAAGGCCTATTCCTGGCTGTGCTTAGGAGACCATGAAGCACTGGGAATGAAACCAGGCCTTTAAGGCATTGCCTTGTAGTCTCTCTAACCCCATCCTCTAAAATTTTTTTCTGTTAATTTCGCCCTCATCAACCTTCCTTTCATTGCAGACATTGTGATGATCAAGAGTTGCACATAGCTGGTTGTGGTGCCTGTACATTTTCACTCAAGGTGACACATCAGAAGACTATGGAGCTTGCTGGGGTGCCTGCAGTACTCACACAAGCTCACAGGGGTCATATTCCTTGAGTACACCCTTGTTCATCTCTCTTTTGCTGGGGGGATGGGTGTTGGGGAGGTGAGGAATGGGAGTTCTGCCACATCCAGCAGTGCTCAGGAGATTATTCCTGGCTCTGGACTCAGGGGTGACTTCTTGAATGTGCTCTGGAATCATACGGGATACTAGGAAACAATCCTGGGCCCGGTGTGCAAGACAAGAGCCTTCTGTACTATCTCTCTAGTCTTCTTCTTTGTGTACAGTTTTGCGTGTGTGTATGTGTGTGTAGGGCTTAGGGAGATGAGCATAGGGGTGTGATGTGTTGTGTGTCCTAAGAAATGTTTAGGGGGGCCTAGCACCACACAATGGGACCTCAAGAGCTTCACCATGAGATGCCATGTGGTACTGAGGAATAAACTCAAGTTTGTATATGTTGGAGCAATTTCACTAGCCCACCTTCTGTTTATTTTGTTTAGAGAGCACAGAAAGAATAAAACGCTATTTTGAAATATGTGCTGTTAAGTAAAATATTAAAGAGTAGAAAGCAGAATTTGTATTAAAAGAACAGAATTTGTATTAAAAGAAGCTGAAATTTCCCTCAAATCAGCAGTTCGTATTTAAAGTTGGTAAATCTCAAATCTAAGAATAGTAGTGTAGGGGCTGGAGCGATGGTACAGAGGGTAGGATGTCTGCCTTGCACACGACACAACAACCCGGATTCAATTCCCGGTATCCCACATGGTCCCCCAGTACCACCAGGAGTGATTCCTGAATGCAGAGCCAGGAGTAACCCCTCAGCACCACTGGGTGTGACCCAAAAGGCCAAAAAAAAAAAAAAAGTAGTGTAAATTAGTGGTTCTCAACATGTAGGATACATTAGAACCACTGGGAAGATTCAGAAAACAACAAATCTCATCTTCATTTGGTAGTTCTAGGGGAAATTTTTAATGTTCAAACAGGGGCCAGATTGATAGTACAGTGGATAGCCTTACACACGGCTCACCCCAGATTGATCCAGAGCATCCCAGA
Source organism: Sorex palustris (assembly GCA_028565675.1). Lineage (NCBI taxonomy): Eukaryota > Metazoa > Chordata > Mammalia > Eulipotyphla > Soricidae > Sorex > Sorex palustris. Next base: position 8,001 of record JAOXYA010051846.1, on the reverse strand, counting down.
TGGTACCCCCAAGCACTTCCAGAAGTAATTCCTGAATGCAGAGCCAGGAGAAACCCCTGAGCATTGCAGGGTGTGAGCCAAAAATCAAAAAAGAAACAAAAAATACATAAAACGTTCATTTTTCCCAGGTAAAAATGTTAATACTGCTTACCAAAGACCAAAATTTGAGAATAAGTAGGTCTGAATAAAATCGTCATAGTTCCAAGACATACACTAATACATAAATCAGAATGAAAACTTATTGAAAATGTACCTGTCTCCATACTGTGAATAAACTTTTTCGTTTTTCCCCTTTTTCCCTTGAGAATGTTGCTTCCTAGCCACAACAAGGACTTAAATACTTTCATAGCATTTTCAAAAACATATAATTTGACTTTTTTCATATTCCCAAATTATGGTCTAGAAAACTTTTTTCTCCCCTTTTTAAAATTTTAGGTCCATAAACAGCAATGCTCAGGGTTTACACTTGGCTCTATGCTCAGGGATCACTCCTGGCAGGCTTAAGGGATCACATGGGATGCTGAAGATTGAACTTGGGTGAGAAAATAGCTCTACCTGCTATACTATCTCTCTGGCCCTGGTCTGGGAAACTTTTAAGAGAAACATGAATCTGGAGCGATAGTACAGTGGGTAGGACATTTGCCTGTATGCAGCCAACTGGCATTTCACATCATCCCCAGGCACTGCCAGGACTGATCCCTAAGTAACCCCTAAGTTAGGAGTGTGGATCATACACTCACCCAACCTTCCTTACTGCAACTTTTTAAGTTGACCATACTGTTATTTTGGTTGGTCTGTTTTGTTTATAGGTCAGACACAGCGCTACTCAAGGATTAGCCCTGGCTGTTTACTCAGAAATCACTCTTGGGACAACTTCTGATGGACCACATGCAATGCCAGGATCAAACCTGGGTCAGCCACATACAAGGCTTACCCACTGTACTCTCCAGGCCTGTCTGAGTTTTTGCAGGGTGGGGAAGGGGGTAATCAAACCCAGAGTCTCAAACATGTAAAGCATGGGCCTTACCTCTAAGCAGGTTCTGAGATTTTTTCAATGCCCATATCCTGCCACCTCCGCCCTCCCTTTTTTGGGGGAGCCCACACCCAATGGTGCTCAGACTTGCTCCTGGTTCTGCAGTCAGGGGTCACTCACTCCTGGAGGACTCAGGGACCATATGGGGTGCCAGAGATAGAACCTGGGTCTTCCGTGTACAAGGCAAGCACCCTTGTATCACATCCACTGTACTATCTCTTCACCAGCCTGCTTTTTAATCATATTTTTCAAATTTCATAGGTCAAAAAAATGTAGTCAAATTTTCAGGGGGGGGGGGTAGCGGGCTGGAGTGATAGTACAGCAGGCAAGGCGTTTGCCTTGCACACGGCCAACCCGGGTTTAATATCCGGCATCCCATATGGTCCCCCAAGCATTTCCAGGAGTAATTTCTGAGTGCAGAGTCAGGAGCAGCCCCTGAGCATCACTGGGTGTGACCCAAAAAGAATGGAAATAAAAAATTGGGGCACCAGATTACTACAGAGGTTAGGTTACATGTCTTCCACATGGCACCTGCCAGTTCATATGGCCCTGGAGGGCCCCTAGGCATCCCTGAGTGATCCTACCCGGCCGTTCCTGGAACAGTGGAGTCTAAGTAGAATTCAGCATCTTCAAGCCCTAGCATTCAACTGTTTGGGCTGTCGGACCAAGAATCATCATGAATGAACCCTGAGTCCCTTGAGTACCATTTGGGGTGTCCAGTTTTCAATTTCAAATGTAATAAAAAATTTTCATAAACACAAGGAATATAACACTGTTAACTGTTTTAAGCTCTTGAGAAAATTAAAAGACATTTTAATACCCTTGGATAAGAGAGAGAGAGGGCTCTTGAAGGGAGGGAAAGAGGGAGGAGAATCACAAAGGTGAGAGGGAGACTGCTTTGGTCATCGTAATCCATTCTAAAATTATGCACAATAATGCCCGAATTTCTTATATAAATTCACAGTATAATCAAATTTTAAATACCCAACTAAAAAAATCATATACTCTCATGGAGTTAATTCCACATGTTGGCAAAACAGAAAATTGTGTTTTTTTATTATTTCTCTCTGTATTTTCCAACTGTACAATGTTTATAATGAGTAGTAGTAAATAAAATCTACACAATTTCACATTAGCATGATTTCGGTCTTTGTGGGATGTGGGGAACCACAGTCAGTGATATTCAGAAGCTCCTCATGGTCCCAGGGACCTACAGAGAGTCAGGAATCCAATCTGGAATACCCACTTGCAAAACATGCGCTCCAGTCCTTTTAGTATCATCCCCTCACCACAGATGCTTTTACCTCATTTGTATTTGCTTCCTTTTTTGGAGCTCTTGGTTCCTGAGTTCTTCCAAGCGTCTCAGTTCTTCCTGACGCCTCATTAGATCTAAAAATATTGATCACACATTAATATTTTTGTTCACCTTTCTGTATTTTTACAGACAAAAACAGATCTCCTAATATATGCGCCTAAATTCTCTTTTCACCTATAATATCTTGTTCTAGTCAGTCTGTAAGCTGTGATATAATTTGATAAATTATACCTAATCAGTATCATTTATTAACTGATTCTTGGGCATGAAAGAATAAAATTTATCCTTAAGTTGAAAAATAAAAATCCGTCCCAATGAAATTACTGTAAGATTCCTCTTGAACTAAGTTGATTATTTTATGAAGGAAGACGGTGCAGACATAAGGCCTGGGGCCAGAGCAATTGTACAGCAAGTAGGGTATTTGCTTTGCCAACCCACGTGTGATCCCTGCCATCCAATACAATCTTCCAAGCACCACAAGGAGTGATCCCTCAGTGCAGAGCCAGAATAAGGCCTGAACACCACTGGGTATGGCCAAAAGAAAACTAAGCTAAAAGGTAACAAGACCATTTAAACAAAAATGTATTCCAGCATTGGGGCTGGAGCAATAGCACAGCGGGTAGGGTGTTTGCCTTGTACACAGCCGACCCGGTTTCAATTCCCAGCACCCCATATGGTCCCCTGAGCACCGCACAGGGGTAATTCCTGAGTGCAGAGCCAAGAGTAACCCCTGTGCATCGCCCGGTGTGACCCAAAAAGAAAAAAAAAGTATTCCAGCACTGACCAATCTTGGATGTATCATAAAGAACAGGGGTTGCAGAATAGGGTAAGACGTAAGAGTGTACTTACACGTCTGAGAACTAAAACTTCCCAAATGTTCCAACACTTTGTAGTATCTTTCACGTGTGTGTCTCATAAATTATTTTAAAATACTAAATTAAGGGTAAGAACAATAACACTGCAGGTAGAGAGCTTATCCTGCACACAGCCAACCCAAGTTCAATCCCTGGCACCCCATACAATCCAGGAGCACCCCCAGGAGTGATGCCTGAGTACAGAGTAAAAGGAGAAAGCACTGAGCACCAAAGGGTATAACCTAAGACCTAAACAAACATAAAATATCTGGGTAGTAGAATTACTAGTTCCCCTTTTCTTCCTCTTAACATGTGATCGAAATTTTCTGGAATGAACATAATTTGTCAACTAAATGTTCTTAATAAATAACAATCTTCAGAGTTTACTTAACAATATATAATGTAAACTACTCTAGTTACAATCTGTGTGAAATAACACTGGTAACTCTAGTAAGGCAAGCATCAATGTCTTAATATAGAATAATAATCCTCTACCACCATTTACTCACTAGAAATTTAATGTCTAACAATCAAAGAAAAAAGACAGATACATAAAAAATGGCCATTAAGCTCGAGCAAAGTTTTTATATGGTCAATCAAATTAATCCTAATTCCAAAGCACTTTATCTAACAAATGTTCAAAGCCACCTGAGAACTTAAAAATTAAAGACCCCTAAACCACTCCCTCCTGGGTAAGTGGCACTTCCAGCTTCCAACTCTAAAGTTCAGGCTGTGAGTCTGCACAACCCTGCCTTTCAGGGTCAGCCTAAGCAGTAGCAGCGGCTCCCTAATTCTCCAGCCCTGCCTAGGTCTCAGTCACGCCCTTATATAGGATCCCCAGAAACCCTCACCTTCAGTCGCACCTCTGCCAGGTTTGAGCTTTGGTGCCCCACCTCAGCTGAGGTAGCAAATGAGCAATAACAATCCTAACAAGATGGATGCTATAACAGCACCAAAGTAAATACAAAATGGCAGCATGCTAGTAGTGTTCAATCCAAAGTGGAAACGATTTACCACCTAATTAAAAACAGTATCTGGGGCTGGAGCGATAGCACAGCGGGTAGGGCATTTGCCTTGCAAATGGCCGACCCAGGTTCGATTCCCAGCATCCCATATGGTCACCTGAGCACCACCAGGAGTAATTCCTGAGTATATGAAACAGGAGTAACCCCTGTGCAACACAGGCTGTGACACAAAAAGAAAATAAATAAATAAATAAATAAAGGCTTAATTCTTTAAATAAATAAATAAAATTTAAAAAATAACAAAAACAGTATCTTCAATACTAATCTCAAAGAGACTCTGCTGAGTTGTCCCAGGTGGCAGTCTCCAGGTTGAGCCCTCTGGAGCTTTCTCAGGATGAGGGCAGGTCAAGGCCCCACCCTACAAAGAGGCTCAGCGCCCACCCATTCCCAACATCCCTGCTCCATGAATAATCTCGATGAGATGCAAGCTGCTGAACAGCCCAAGTTCCACAGCTCCCTGAGGACACATCGACACCAACTCCACAGTCCTTACAGCCTGGGAGGAGCACAGCAAATGTGATGGAAAAGCTGCATAGAGCGTACAACACTAAGCTCAAAGAGAGAAAACAGAAGACTCACCCAGCGCCAAACAGCTCAGTCAATCTGCAAAGATTTTTATCACACTATTGTGAGATATATATGTTGTAAGAAACAATACAGAATAAATTCTTTTGTGCCTGCAAAGAGGGCAGGCTTACAGGGTGGGTAGGAAACTGGGGATATTGGGGGAGGAAGTCACACTGGTGTTGGGACGGATGCTGGAAAAGTGAATACCTAGAACAGTGGTATTAGAAACACTTTGTAAGTGCCAATGTCAAAATTAAGTATGAAACATTAAAAACTTTGAAGCAAGAACCAGAGAGTACAGAGGGGAGGCCCATGTCTTGAACAACAGTGACCAGCACCCCAGGTCCCCAGTCTCCAATAGAAGTGATCCCTGAGCAAAGAGTCAGGAGCAAGCCCTGAGCTCCACAATGTATGGCTCAAAAAAACACAATACATTAAAAACATCTTGTGGGTGACTGGGTGGGAGAGGTGGGAGGGATACTGGGATCATTGTTGGTGGAAAATGGGCACTGGTGGAGAGATGGGTACTCGATCATTGTGTGACTGAAAAGTAAGCACAAAAGTAAGCACAAAAATCTGTAACTGTATCTCAAGGTGATTCATTTAAAAATAAAAAACTAGGGGGCTGGAGCAATAGCACAGCAGATAGGGCGTTTGCCTTGCATGCGGCCGACCTGGATTCGATTCTCAGCATCCCACATGGTTCCCCGAGCACCGCGAGGAATAATTCCTGCAGGAGCCAGGAGTAACCCCTGTGCATTGCCGGGTGTGACCCAAAAATAAATAAATATTTTTTTTAAAATCTTGTTAAGGAAAGCCTTTTGGTATATGAGGGATAGACCAAATGATTCTGACATGCCAATTCAGAAGTTACCTAAATGAAGAATATGACCAAGAATATGACCCATGCTTTGCGTACCCTTGAACTACAAAAAGTAACGCTAATCATCTAAAGGCATGCAAAGACACGAAATTTCAGTCCAAGCTATACATGTTACTTGACCAAACAACATTTTAAAAAGGCTATGTAGCAAAAAATGATTTAAAAAACACATAAAGCTATATAATAAAGGACTAGCTCAGAAAGCTGAGCTCATACTTTCAATTCAAGAGGAAAAGGTTTGATCCCCTCTTTTCAATGAGGTCCTGAAAAAAATGAGAGGTAAATTGATGCATCTTTTATCATTCAAGCAACAGTTTAAAATAAAAAGACCATATAATATTCCAGAATGTACTCAACCAATGCTTTTTCATGGACTTTATTGGAGGCAGCACACCTGGCAGTGGTCAGGCCAGGGTCTTGCCTGCTACACTATTTCTCTGGCCTCAAATGGCCCTTTTAAAAAGAAATCATGACAGGGAGCTGAAAAGACAGTACAAGGTTTAAGATGTTTGTCTTAACACACAGCCAACCCAACACCAAATAGGAATGACCTCTGAGCACAGTCAGGAGTAGTCCCTAAGCACAGAAGAGTATGAGCCCTTCCCTAAATAACTAAATTAAAACATACATAAAGCAATTATTATAAGGTTGTGGTATGTCCAATAAAAACCAACACCAAAATCTGCTAAAATGTATTAAATCTTATAGCCAAGTTATAACAAAAGGGAAACTGAATGAACAGAGGAGCTAAACTATTGAACAGAATTATAAACATTCAACAAACTATCTTGCAGCCATTTAAAAATACTTATACATAGATTTACGTGAAAGTATACAAAAGGGAAAGAAAAGAATAAATAGGGTTTTCAAGATTATATTTAAAAAGTATACACACATCTACTGACACAGCTGATCTGGAGAGAGTATAGTGGGTAGGGTTTCCTGCATACATTCAACTGGACTCCATCAATGATCCCACATACACCACCAGAATGATCCTGAGTACAGAGCCAGGAATAAACCCTGAGCAGTCTGGAATGACCCTTTGACAAACAAAAATATCTGACATAATTTCTCCATTAAAGGATTTAATAAAAAGTCATTCATCCAAGAAGATGGCTAAATTGAAGAGAAAAATGAAATGGTGTAGCTCCAGAAACTACAGATGCCATACGTAATCATGTAACTCAATGTGGGTGGTGTTTTAAAATAAATGTTCTAATGATTTATCATCAGGAAATGATTAGCTTGAATACTATACACCCGGAGAACAGACATTTTTGTTTTAATTTTTATTAGTGAGCACCATGAGGTACAGTTGTAGACTTACAAATTTTTGTGCTTGGGTTTCAATTACACAATGATCAAATACCCATCTCTCCACCAGTGCCCATTTCCCACCACCACGGATCCCAATATCCGTCTCACCCGCCATCCCACCCTGCCTCTGTGGCAGGGCATTCCCTTTTGGAGAACGGACATTTTTAAAGTAAAAAGGAGTCGAAATGAAATAAGCTGTTTTACAGCAGCACATGCTAGTGAGGCTCAATCCCACTTGATTCCCTGACTCCCAGCACCATGGGTGTGGCCCAGGTGTGACCCTAGCACTGCAGAATTCTTGCCCCTGAGCATCCCCAGGATTGTCCTGTTTTTATTAAAACAACACTTACAAAGCAGGAAAAACAGGGGAAGCTGAGAAGTTTGGATGTACATGTAGTTAGGTACAGTTACTTCCAGATTTGAGATTAAACTATTTCTGTGCGAGGTGCCAGGGGGAAGCAGCAGAGTCGACACACCTATTATTACTCAGGGGCACGATATTCAGATGTGGCTTCCACAGGTACTAGGGGGTCCATGCAGTACAAAAAAAATCAAACCTGGGGTTTCTAAACGCAAAGCCTGCACTCCAGCATGTTGAGCAATGTCCTAGAATCAGGTCTGACCTTATGTAAGTCAAATAACAAGTTTCTGTAGAATCGAATCACCCACTCAGATACACAAACAAAATACACTTTTAGAAATATTGAATAGGGAGGTGGAGAGACAGTACAGAGACACATTAAAAGCTTGCCTCACACACTCCTAATCTGGATTCATGACTCCCAAGCACTTCCAGAAGTGATTCCTGAGCACAGACAGAGAAAAGAGTATACCCTAAAAAGAAAAAAATGCCGAATATAATATAAAATTGCAAGGGCTGGGCCCTCTCCTCCCTGGAAAGGAAGGTGGCGGCCGCTCGGAAGGCTTGTGGAAAGCAGGTTTGAGCCGGGGGTCGGGGGCAAAGCCAGCTGCCCCCGACGGGCGGTTCTCCAGCACGGACACGG